>JASTWP010000603.1:0-127964 GCA_030770255.1 Temnothorax ravouxi
ACCCGAATTGAATCATCCTTAATTGACACAGCTTTTTCAATATATTAACACCTTGATTTATGATCGCGTCGACCTTGTCTTTCTGGTCACAGCGGCAACGATACCATTCGAAGAGAAAGTGTCGCGCTATCATAAGCCATCCGTTCCCGCCATTAGAGAATCATCTCTAAGATCCCTTCTTTAACCACAACTGCGTTTCCAACATCTGACGGGCCGAATAATAAGGTTGTTATCGCAACTACAACACGCACCTGTAAAACAAACGATTAACTATTATTAAGTTGTACGGTTCGTAAAACAATATCAATTAAAATCAAGGAAGCTACAGTGTTATTTTTGATATAAATATGAGAAATTTCTGGTGAATTAGACTTCAGAAAATACTACAGATGACAAAATCATATTCTTCAGTAAATTTCGATTAAAACTCTGATATAATCGTATTTTAATTTAAAATTTACAGAATATATACAATATCTACAATTGAAAAAAAAATCTTCAAAAATTTTTGCTTTAAAAAGCAGAATTTAAATTGCTCAAAAACGCTATAATTAAAAAGATGACCCTCTAATTTTAAATAATTTAAATAATCAAAAAATATCTTAGAAGAAAATACCTTAGATTCTGTATTAGGGGACAGCAATTTATCTTTAATAAATTCATTAATGGCGTTGGTAAATTTTTCCTTAGCAGCATCAGAGTCTACGTTTTTATATATTTTTGCTAAACACATACTGATTATAGATCGGGTGGAAAATGTAACGTCCATCGGAGATTCACATTTGTATTCCTCCATTTCACTGGCTACCTCCATTAATTTCTGCAAACCGCGAAGTTCGACAAATCGTTCCGTCCAGTTTAATGCAGGTCCGTAATGAATGTTACGCATAATAAGTTGTATTATTGCGTCTCTAGTAAGACCCGTTATCGTTCTACTCGTTACACTATTCAGCAAACACGACAGAATCGTGTCAATTTCTTTTCTATGCGCTTTGCACAACGCTTCGTCGGGTTTTGAATCGAGTTTCTTACTCATGCCGCTGTAAGTGTTGAATATATTCTGAAATCAAAATACACAATAAATTTTTAATTACTGAAATTTGTGCATAATAACCATGTATTTTACTCGATATTTACCTGGAAACAATATTGAGACGCGTTAACTCTCTCTGTAGATGTGCTGTTCATCATTTCCAGACACCAAAGCAAACCGACACATTTCACAACGGACTCGGTTCGACTAATATTGTTTTGGCATAGCTCGCCTAAAATACGAATAACGCTACAGATCACTTCCTCGTTTCTTTCAACTTCCACAAGTTGAGCGATTTTGGATACACCTTCCTTTTTGAAAATCTCCTCGGCACCAGCTTCGTCACGTGCGAGCTCAAGCAGATTAATCATAGCAGTTTCACGTTTCTCTTTATCTGCGTTCATGTTAAATGCTAAATCCATCATTTGTGATATCTAATGTAAAGCAAAATTAAGCGTATACTTGAATATGATATAGAATAAAAATATGTACTAACTGTAAACGATTATATTTGTGTGACTTGATTCTTATCCATACAGGATGTGCAGACTATCAAACAATAATTAATAATTATGTAATAAAAAAAACAAAAACTTAAATACGTTTATCAAATTTTATGTGATATTGAATCAAACAAAAAAACTTAATATATCCAGTATAAAAAAAATGTATTATTATACAATTTTTACATTATCTACATACAAGCCAAATTATCATCTCTAGCGAGTTGTGCATTTTTACATAGTAGTTATATTTATCTTGACACTAATACTTGCATTTTCCTTACGACGTTCTTGTACAAGTTCAAGTAAGCGCGTCGCTTCGAGCTGAATAACTTTGTTATTGGGTTCAGATGAAATAATAATTTCCGCATCCCGATATGCCTCCTCGAATCTGTCTAACGCTTCTAGTGCTTGACATCTGCGATACAATGCTTTATTACAGCATATCTTTAACGCACTGTTGCAGTCTTGTATAACTTTCTCGTAAACGTGCAACTTTAAATATGCGGCAGCTCGATTTTTGTAGTATATTCCTTTCTCAGTGTTGTCTTTTACTAATTTAAGTGCATTTGTGTAGTGACTCAAGGCTTCTGACCAATTGCCTTTGTTGAAACTCTTCGTTACCCTTCTCTTTCCATTCCTGTGCGGTCCTAACTGACTTTGCCATGATGGAATATCTCTATAACACAATATATATGATGCTGCATTACATGTTTTATCAAAAAAAGTTTGTGATATTTTATATATATTATCTGAAATGCGAAAAGCATATAGGATGAAATTATTAATATTTAATTATATACAAGTATGAGACATTAATAAATCAAAAATGAAAGCACAATTCAATAATAACACACAATGCAATTTCTAATGCAAGATTAGGCATGTAAATTGTAATCAATTGTTGTAATAATCTTTATATTAGAAAGCTGACTTTCGTTGAACATTGAAAAACAACTGAAGTCAATAATTGAAATGATCATTCTGTGTTCGTTCTTAGAATCTCCAAGAACAGCTTATGCGTGGTATTAGATTATGTGGAACTGTCCAGACGATTTATGACGCTGCATGCAAATATTTTATTCCGTCTTATTATTTCACAGTCTCTGATTAACTTGATCCTCCGATTAAACTCACTCTTCATCTCTTTCTGTCTCCCTTATGTTTATTTCTATCAATGTAAATTATCTTTAATCTTGGTTTAATTTACTTTTTATCTCTCTTTAGTTCTGAGAATTAAAAAGAGATGAAACGTAAATCAAACCGAGATTAAAGTTAATCTACATTGACAGAAACAAACATTAGAAAGAGACGAAGAGTGAGTTTAATCAGGGGATCAAGTTAATCGGAGACGGTAAAATCGACTCTTAACGCGAAAGATGCAACTATGGCTGCAATCCGATATTCGCTGCAAGCACTGAAAATCTATAGTTTACGTGACGTACATTAGAGTTTTTCAGTACTGACAGTGAATATCGGAACGCAGCCTATATATACGCCTTGCTGCAAAAGTCAGGGGTAATTTGTATTTTTTCCTTTCTCGCGTCGGGAATTTAACTTCCTCGACGAAAGCATGTCTGGAAAAGGCGATTTATCTGAAACACGTGCCAAATTGACTTGCTTGAGGATAAATCTCGACATTCCAAGGATAAATCGCCATTATTTCTAATATGAAAGTATTTAACCCTTCGTAGTCCAACATGGGTCCACGGGACTCACTCATTTGGATCTAAAAATCACCTGAATGTCTAGCTTAAAATGGGACTTGGTCCGCAAAGAGTCCCATAAGAGTTTGAAGTATCCTCTATAGGTAGAGACCGTTAATCATGTATTCGTTCACGATTTTTTTTCAACATGTTGCCATTTTATTTCTCACAAAACCGCAGTTGTTTTATATTCTAGAATGTTCAAGGTATGCTCCAGAATTATTCGAACCCGATCAACTGGATCCATATGACCCAGTTTGACTAACACGGGATTCTAGAGAAGTGTGACTACGAAGAGTTAAGGTGTACCTCGACCGAGTATTTGTTTTTCTTGCTTCTTGATACATCCTGAGTTCTTTGATCATCTCTTGGGCATCAATGACTTCGTGTCCTCTCGTGTAATTTTCGTGTTTCTTTTCCCAATCATTACTACGTATTACTTATATTACTTTTTAATAGCCTTTATTTAAATATTATAGAATGCGCCATTATAAAATGCTCGCTATTTCCCGCCTCTATCATAATCAATTCTCGCTAGTGCGCGTGCGTGGGGAACAAAAAGGAAGGAAGCGATGTAGTGTCGAGAATGGCGAGAGAAGAACGGGACTAAAAAGTAGAATTTCTAAAATTATAATTCTAAGAAGTAAAACGAGATAAAAAGTAAATTAAACACAGATTAAAGTTAAATTATATTGGTAGAAATTAACAGTAATCGATCAATAAGCCTAAAAAATTTGTAAATAAATGAAATTAGCCTTATGGTGGCCCACTTGTCGCGATTGATTTTTGTCCTCTTTGCCATTTACCGGAATTCATTGCCACGCAACATTACAAACAAAAACAGTCAGTTTTTAGTGAAATTAAAACACCTGGAGACAGCATTCCTCGACATTATTTGCTTATTACAGCTTCCTAGGATTGTCCCTTCCAAGCATGATCCGATCGTCCGTTTTGTGGGATAACGACAACGACAATAAAACGAAATTATTCCAACCGAGAAAAAAAATCTGAACAATTCCTTCAATATTTTCCTCGAATCTGTCGCTTTCACGCGCAATTGTCAGATATATTTCCACTACAAATGCAAACAATTAAACGCCTGACCGAATTGCGAAATACGAGGTAGTCGCAAAAAGAGGTTAAGAGTAGAAAACAGGAAACAAAGAACACATTGCAGATCAGGCTTAAAACGCTATACGTTCTCCTTGGATCGTGCTTGTATCTTTTTTACATATTTACAATTTCTTTCTCTTACACACCGTACCCCCCGTCAATGTTCTTTGCGACGCATAACATTCTTCGTGTAACATGAGATGTGTTTATACGTGCATTTATTATCTCAATACGCTAATCGCAACTCACTCAATAGTTCCCCGTATTGTTTAAGAGCCTTACAATGGTATATACTGTGACAATGGACAATAGTAACCACTGGCCACTGGTTCGTTCAGTTTTATCCTTTCGCTTGAGTAAATAGAATAATATAGCGTGATCGAGCGCCGCGGATATGAAACGTTTCGCCCTGCTTAGCTCGACGACACATCGAAGATGTAATTCCGCGGAGCGTAATAATCTCACCTTTGTTACGTCGAATACCTTTATCACGTTGAATTGAATTCACGCCGCACGCGACGAACCTTCATTCAGACCGTCGGCGAAATAGATTTGGATCCTTTATCCTGCCGAACAGCTTCTTCTTCTTCTTCTTAATGTTCTATCGTTAACTCTCGTACCATTCAAACACCTAAACTTCCTCAACTCGCTCGACGATTGTCTACTTTTCTACCTCTACTTTTCAACGAGTAACTAAACCGACTAAGCACTGTTCAACACCGTTCTGGATCAGGAAGTGATTTAGCGTCAAGGCGTCACTGCCAGACAAGTGCGTACGCTGCTGCGAAATCGGCGGACCACGGCGGACTCATTCAACGGTCGCGGGTCGCGGCATCGCGATTGCCACGTGCCGCGCCGGCGCGCGGCGGCGAGAGCGGCCGAACGGGATTCGGCCGGATTCGGAGGCTCCCGGTCATTCCCGGCTCGACTCGCCGCGTGCTGAAGAGTGGTTCGACTGGTCCGTGATACCGGATACACTTGATACCGTTCCCGGATTTCCCGTAACTGCATCGTGCATCTTGCGTCAAACCTGCACCTTGAAAGAATTTCATCTCGCTGTGGAGAACGCGTTCGCTCGGACCGTCCTGCGCCTCCATTGCTCCGTTTAGATTTAGATAAAGAAAGCTCAATTACAGACGCGTAGAACATTTCATGTTCAGTCAGATGCATCCTTCGTAACACTTACTCAACATAACCTTCAAGCCTTCGACCCTTCATTCCCTTCAAGCTTCAAGCGTGAGATTATTTTTGGTTAGGCAATAACACGACTTTTCTATCACGGCTCTTTCACGGTTGACAGAACGCGCGGAAGAATGCCGGCGCCAAATTCCATCAGCGTAGCCGTAATATGTTCCAGTAACATGAACAGGAGCATGGAGGCGCACGCTTTTCTGAGGTAGGCAATCGGTCGGCACGTCGGCAAGCGCTCAACAACTCGCAATGATTAATACCGATTGAAACAGATGAAATTGACAGATTGATTAATTAGTCTATTAGCATTGGCCTAGCAATTGCAGCCTATACATTGTGACTTTCTTCTTGTAAAATGCAATTTCTGCTCTTGTAGAATTGTAAAATATCTCGGTAAAATATTCTTCAACGAAATATCAAATATAAATTGACTTCGAGCCTTCTGAATTGCAATATTTAATGGTTGAAATAAAGCATGAGAAATTGTGAAGCATGTGAGAAACGCAGAATATTTATTTGAATATTTGTTTCAGCAAAAAGGGATTTAATGTAAAATCATTTGGAACTGGCGACAAGGTCAAACTACCTGGTACTGCCCCAGATCGCCCTAACATCTATGACTTTGGAACTTCATACGATGAGATTTACAATGATCTGTTGATGAAAGACAAGCAATAGTATCCTTTGCATATAAATAAGCCTTTTAGTATTTTTCTGACATATGCAATATTATATTATAATGATATAAATTTATTTCCAATTTTATTTATTTTTTTCTTTCAAGTTCTAGTAAGCTACTAATTTTAATTCATCTAAATAAAAACAATCAAGTTTTTCTCCGTACAATGCCATTGTTTTTTCTATATTATTTGTTCTTTAACAATTACGTAGTTATACACAGAATGGTTTATTGCATATGTTGGATCGGAACCGTCGGATAAAACCCAAGCCAGAACGTTTTCAATTGTCCAAGGATAAGTTCGATATTCTAATTACGTGCGAGGAACGTGTGTACGATCAAGTGATCGAATGCATGGAATCTAGACCTAAAGAAGATAATCAACCTGTGCATTTGATCAATATTGATATTCAGGATAATCATGAAGAGGCTACAGTAGGATCGTTTCTTATATGCGAACTAGTGACAGTGGTATATACATATTTATATATATATATGTATATATTTTTTTTTATTTTTCAAAATATTCTAATTTATATATGCAAATTTTTATATTTTAGTTGGCGAATAGCGAAGACTTAGACAATGATATAGATGAACTACTCCATGAATTTGAATCCAAGTTTGCAAGAACAATATTGCACACTGTGTTATTTTACTGAAAATCTGTTGTCGACACAGGAATCATCAGGAATCTGGTGTTCATCAAACTTGAAATTTATTTATAATGGGGTTAAATTATGTATAATTTAGTGCACATATATGCGTGTATATATATATGTACATATATATGTATGCATGTATGTATGTATGTATATATGTATGTATGTATGTTTGTATTCATCCACCGAATCGTGTGGACTGAATCTTGACTCGAACGGAAAAATCCGCTTGTGCTTCCTACTTGACGATTATTCCCATGGAATCTAACACAGTCCACTGTTGAAGTTAATGTTATAATTGATTATAAGATCACATCCCACCATGATTAGACGGTTCTATAAAATGGTATCAATCTTTAGCCGTAAAACTGAGATATTGGGAATAAAAGATAAATGCAGAGGGTATAAAATATAAAATACCATATTTTAGCATATATATACATGTATCATTCACGATTACATCTGAATATAAATCTGCAACATGCGTGTGTATTTGCGTGTGTATTTTAGCTGTATGATTGCATATATATATGCAATCATACAGCTACATTACATAGCTGTTACAAAGCTAAAATAGATTCAGAAAATCCAAAATGGTACTTTTCGCACATTTTTGTACTCAATGTTGGTCAAGATGAGCGTATAATCTTCGAGCCTTCTCACGTTTATTCTTATTAACGTGTTTATTTATCATTTTCCATGGTTTCTTGATTTTATCCGAGTAATCATCGGTCGATTCTGTCAAATTAACCGTTGATCCCGCGTGCCTGAAAATCAATTTTACCAATCAAGTGAATTTTATATATGAAAATATGACAGTTTAATGATATAATGTACATATATTTCAATCGTGTGTGACGATATCGTCATTCGATTATTAGAATTCAAACACATTTTAACAGATCTTATAATTATTGTCGCAACATTATAAATGAGCGACTATTTAAATAAAGCCAACATTTTGACATTACGTTGTAGAGTATTTTAGCATGGGTCCAACAATCTTCTTGACATGTACATCCTGGAAGAACTTTTGATCCACGTCGTTGATCGTTACTCGACATCCTTGATTTACGCGAACTGTTCGAGGTGGTACGTGCCTGTTCGCGGATATATTGCGACGTCGCGGCGGAAACGTGTGAAAGCGCTCTTGCTCGAACGTTGGCGGTGCAACGCAATATAGCAATCTACCATTAACAAAATCCTTTAAAATGTATCTAGCCGAACGTGGATTATCCGGCTGACCATTCTGCGTCATAAAACCTCTATTATCTGCAAACAAATACGATATTAATTTGTAAAAATATATATTATAATTATTATAAATGTGAACATAAAAATAATTTATATATGCAACATGTGAGACATGAACACATAAATATATATAATTAGAGTATAGTTCTTAAATTTTAATTTTAGCGCGCGGACATTTCGTCAATATAAAGCGATTACATACAAGCGTGCGCGTTCAAAAGCTCTTCTGCGGTTGGTGCGCGATTCGAGTCCTCTCCCTCGGGTGGCGTAGGTAACATAAAACCATACAGGTCCTCCAGAATATGCCTAGGTATCAATGTAGCCAGTAACGTAATTGCCGGTACGTGGTCTCGCATCTGATCAATCGACAGTATGCCATTCAAGATCATCTCGGCTTTTGTACAAACAAAGCTTGGCATTACCAAGCCTGGGCAGTCACACAATAGTAAATCCTTGTCCAAATACAACGTTTGAAAATGCTTAGTTTTGCCTGGGGTGGCAGACACGGAAACCTTTTTGTCCATGAGCAGAGCATTGATAGTGGAACTTTTTCCAACGTTCGGATATCCCACCAAACCGATTGTCGTCACTCCATCTGTGTAGGTTTTATTACCGCTATAAATTACTTTAAATAATTGCACAAGATCGTTCCTGTTTAATAATTTCGGCGAATTAACTATTTTCTTCGTTTTGCCTTCCAAGTCTGTATCAGAGATTTTTAAATTCTCCACCGCGCATTCGAGCTTCCGTTTGCTTATCAACAACAGTTTCTATATTAGGTACAGTACACGTATCATTGTCAACCTCGGTACCATCCTCCGCACTAGGCATACTTCCGATTCCGATTCCGAAGCAAATTCCGAGTTAAACTCGTCAGTACTACAGTCATCTATTTCATCAAGATGATCATTATCATTTTCATCTATCGATTTTGCTTCATCTTCATCCTCCTCTTGTATCTGCTGTTTCTCTGCTGCTAACGTAGCAGAGAAAAAAGCCACCTGTACATTTATGTCCGTAAAGTATTTTGCCCACGCATCTCTTTGCTCGTCCGTCAAGAAGTCTGCTTTATTAAGAAGAATCATATTTAATTTGTCAGGATTTATTTCTTTAACATAACGTTCCAAGTCCTCGCAGCGAAAGAGCAATGGGTTGCGCGCGTCAACAATTTGTACGATCACGTCGCTGCGTTCCACCACTCTCCACAATTGCCGCCAGAACTCCAAGTTCCTCTCATAAGGCGTCAATATCAATCCGTCGACTTGTTGCAACGTAGCCAAATGACGTCTCCACTCCAGGAACGCCTCTTTCTCAAGAGTGTGTAATTCTTGAGCGTTTATGGAACTATCCCATTTCGGCCTTCTAGGTATCTTAACGAGGCCTTTGTTTCTTTCTTGCACCTCCAATACTTTCTCCCTTTCATTCTTCGTGAGCAAGCCACCGCTATTGGGATTCACAAATTTAATATTTAATTTCTCCGCGTTAAACTCCGTTCCTGCGAGTTCAGCGGTCGACAGAAACTCTTGAAACGAGCTCTCCTCCGTGACCGATTGCAAGTTGAGTCGGCCCCAATCGTAACCGTCATTAATCTCTGTAGTGTGAAGCTACATGATGCATGAAAAGAAAAAAAATACCTGTTATAAATAATAGCTCTCAATGACCTATTAATAAATATATATACATCGGTAGTAGATTTATATAGCGACTCGTTTAGTCTTTGACGAATTTATCATAATGTAAACAAAAGGTAAATAAAACGACAGAACGCTTTTCTAAATTGCATCGTTTATGAGACATATCGTCATCTCGGAAATATTTTCAACTCGCCCTACTGATTGTGAGAAAGACACACGTGATGACACTCGAACGAGGAGGTTAAAGCAAATTCATTATTTTACCATAGACGGCTCATTGCTGTTCCTTTTAATTTTCCTGCATCCAAATCGATCCCTGATTAAAGATTTTCCTAAATTACTGCCCCCTCCTTTGCCTCTTTTGCCCATGGTCTCTACTAAATAATATTTCTCTTTTGCAAAAGCAGCATGTGCGACTGTGTTCACTGTATGAGGCCACTCTGCCACCTGCCACTACTCTGCCTGCGGTGCCTGTCTCACTTCTCACTGCCTGATTGCCCTGACTGTCCAACTCGTCCAACTTCTGCCAGTTTTTTTTTTTGTTATATCCCTCGGTTGAGAGAAGTTAGTGCCTTCAGTTCCACCCCGGAACTATATGACACAATTTCAGTTGAACAATTACAAGATTGAAGGTTATGTTTTGGAAAACATAACCTCACACGAGGAAGTGAGTGTAGTAGGACTGTTTGCACAGTGCGCAGTCGCGCAGTCCGATGCTATATGGATATGACATATGTCGATGCCTATCAGCCTACATAGAAAAGAATCGAAACTCTCTCTCTCTCTCTCTCTCTCTCTCTCTCTCTCTCTCTCTCTCACACACACACACACACACATTAAATATTATTAGAAAATGAAAGCCATTTATTGATAATTAATAAATAACGCAAAATATGTATATCCCTTGAAATAAATCGACGGATATATCGCTTATTACAATTCATGTTCCTAACGTGAAACATAATTCAGAAGATTCAGAAATCGAAACAGATCAAATTCGAATTCCGATGAAATTGATACACGAGAAAATGTTCCTTATCTTTTTATGTGTAACTATAAAAACACGAGTCTATTTAAGTATACTATGAAACATAACTCGCGTTGAATCGTCATCATTATCGGTTTCGATCTCTGACGTAATCTATATTTTCTTTCAGAATTTTATCATGATTCGATATTCGCTCAGTTATTACATTTGCGTATTATACAAGATCAAAGAAAATCGATATAAATTCAATCGGGATAATTGTGACATTAAAATAATTTCGGACAACAAATCTAATAATTGTTACGTAATTATAAAAAAATATAATTATATATATATATATATATATATATATATATATGTGTGTGAGAAACACATTTTTCCAATTTGCTCCCAATACCCTTGCTTCAAACTCGATAATGCTATTTAAAAACTTATCTCCTTTTTCAATCCTTTTTAAATAAATACTCTTTGTTCCTTTATGTCACGATTATCCCAGTTGAGTTTGCTCGTTTATCGTATATCGTATATCGTACAGTTAGTATAGTACAAGCAAAAATAGGGCAAAAACAAAGGATGCTTTATGTTATTCCGTTTTATTAATAATAGATAGACTGTTCCGGCACTCTCACACCCTTCAGACGACAAACAGCGGACACAAAGTCAATCGTACATTCGTGCTCGATCTCTTCTGAGATTACGCATCACTCGACGCGCGAATTAACGTGCATTTGTCGAGCTCCATATACGGAACAAGAATTTCCTCGCAAGGCAGCTTGTGAACAGTTTCTATCGGAATAATATTCGTGTCGTCGATCCTTAATGCATTATGTTACAATTTCGTTTATCTCGAAAAAAGCTGTTTATTCTGTGGCAAACTGCACCACACAAATCAACTGAATTCAGAATAAATACAAATCTGAGTCAGCGATTCATTCTCTCTTTCTTTCTCTTCTTTCTCCTCTAAAGAAAGAAAGTTTAATTAATTCACCCTCTGTACAATCGATCCTCGTAGATCTAGCATAGAGCGCTCGATCATTAGCTCGATCACTATATCATACTCACTATATATCATATATGTATATATATATATATATATATATATATATATATATATATATATATATATATATAATATGAATATGGGTACTTTCGCACACATGAATAAAAGAGTTCGCGATCGTCACTCGTGGACGCCGGCATATTATCTTATATACCTACTGAGCCAAAGTTTTACTCGACAGTTCATGCAAGATCGTTTATACCGAGGTATAAGAACATTATCCATAATCACGCACAGTTCTGAGAAATCTCTTCAATAATTGTCTCTTCCCCTCCCTCCTCTCGATTGATCGTTGTCACGTCCTCTACCGCGATTACTATAGCCACTCCTGCCCATGCTGTCGCCACCGCCACGATTCATGCCGCGATTCGGGCCGTTCTTGCCAAAGTTGCCAAAGTTGGAGTTGAAACTGTTCAACTGACCCTGTGGATTTTGGCCGCGGAAATTGGGTCCGAAGCCTGGTCGGTCAAAGTTCATCGGGGCGACGTTTGGTCCGCGAAAGTTGGGCGGTCCTTGAAAACTGTTGCCAAACGGCGGCGGGCCCTGATTCGGTCCAAAAGGCAGCATCGGACTCGGTCTAAAGTGATTCGGGCCGAAATTGCTGTTCGGCGGTGGCCGGAAATTGGGTCCGAAACTACCGGGCGGCGGTCCATTGGGACCAAAACCCGGATGCATGTTCGGATGGTGCGGCATCATATGTGGTGGCATTGGGCCATCCATCCCAGGTATACCTGGATGCGGTTTACCTTGCATGCCAGGATGCTGCGACATGTTGGGATGCGGCACTAGACTCGGTATCGGCGGTGGCATGTTGGGATTAATATTTTGCATGTTATGATGATTCGGCAGATGGGGCATGCCAACCATATGACCATGTATACTGTTGCCCATACCGCCAGGACCCATCGCTATGCCGTTGTCACGCTTGTCGAAACTGTTGCTGACAAACGTGCCGTCCAGTTTGCCACGCGAGCCATCAGCCTTCTCATCGTCCCAACGGCCGCCGACGTTATCGTGCTCCCGCTCGTCGTAATCATCATCATCCAGAGACTTGGACGATAGGAAACTGCCGATGTTGCGAAAATCCTTGTCCGCGAAACTGTTGCCGCGCGAATCGTACTCGTTGCGCGAGCGGGGTCTGCCAGGACCAGTGGATATGTTGAACCTGAGATCCTCATCACCGCGATTGCCACTCCTCGTTGGATCGATATGAAGACTCCTCCTGTGATCCTCATCCTGGCCGCTATAAAAGGAATTGTTCTCCGCGAGAGGATTTGACTTGCCAATGCCGAACCTCAGATCGGTGTCGCTGGATTGCGAGTCCTCCGTAATCACACCACCGAAAACCGGCTGATGCATCTTGGATATGCGATCGCTAGCTCCACCATCGCTCCAGCCGATCAATTGATCGAACTTGCGCTTGCCGCCGCGATTCAGTGATTTCAACAGCTCCGGATTCTGTGCGAATTTGGAGCTGGGCAAGGGTGGTGGCAAATCTATGTCGGGCACTTTAGAATAATCGATCTCGCCGTCATCCTGCAGATACTCCTCGGCCTCGTCCACGTTGTCCGGTGGACCTACCACGTCCCGCAGTTCTTCTATTTCACCAGAGAATACTAACTTGTTTATGGCATCGGTCCCTTTACTGATTGCTTCCGCCAGTTTGGAGCCAGCTAAAATATACAATTGAGTTTAAGAACTAAGTGCGTATTTTTTAAAATCAATGTGCTTATATAAGAGTGATCTCATAGATCATATATATTTTACTAAAATGCACTGCTTACATTCCACAGAAATCATTTTCCCATATAATATAATGGCGTTGGGCGTAACTTCGTTTAGTGGTACAGCACCCGGCGTTGTCTCTATTAATTGATTGACGAACGCATTAAGAGCTTCAACTTGCTCAATATCCTCGGCTTCCATTTCGTTCCACTGCGCTTGGAAATTTCGCGGTATCGGTTTACTATACGGAACTTTCTTGTTGGCGAATTTCTTGCCCTCGTCCACCGCATGATCCAAATCCAGACCCGGGATTCCACCGTTTTTGTCCTCAGATTCACAATCTGCGTTGATTCTGTCCTCTGGTCCCATACCAGGTATCACCGCTGCTTCATCAGCTAAGAAAAATGAGAGAGAATATTTTAGAGTAAAGAATATTTATATTAAATTTTATACAACGTTCATCATATATATAACGTTAAAATAATTTTAAAACGAAATATTCAGTACCGATTTCGTGATCATCGATACCGGCCGAACCTGCCGGTAATGTATTGAGATTGTATTTGTCTCTCATCAAATCTCCCGGTCTGTTACGCGTCCAAAACTTAGACGTGTGATCGTTACTGCCAGAACACAAAATATGTCCCAGTGGATGCCAAGCTAATGTCCAAACTATGCTGTCGTGAGCCTGTTCTATCGCTCCCACTTCCTTGTCCGCTCTGGAATTCAAGATGAAAGTTACATAATTAACTGCAATATTAATTTAGTATTAAGAAAAATAATAACAAAAGTAATAATAATTATATAAAATTAGACGATTATGTAAATAAAATCACAGGCAAAAGCAATGATATGTACCCAACGTGCCAGAAGAGTATGGCACCGTCACTACCGCCACTACAAAAAAGACCTTCGTGGCTTGGATGCCACGCGACGCTAGACGCCTCTTTTTTATGGCCACGAAAAGTCTGAACTTCTTGACTAAGATTCCTGAGGTCGAAAAGTTTTAAGAGATGATCTCTTGATGCAGTCACCAACCAGTTACCGTTCTCATTCCACTTGACATCCATCACGGTCGACTTATGTGCATGCAGAGTTGCCAAAGACTGCCCAGTTTTCGGATCCCAAAGTTTCACTGGTTGCTGATTGTCTTTACTGCCAGAAATGACTAGACTCTTTTGTGGATGCCAATGCACGCACTTGACATCCGCACCATGACCTGTGGAAAGAATACTATAAAGTGTATGTATGTATATGATAAATATATAATCTATAAAAAGATTAAAAATAAGTGTGTCAAAACCAAGCTATTTAAGTATAATGAAATAAACGAAGAAAATGATAAATTTCATGTAACGTTAATAAATGAAATAAAAAATTTATACCCCTGAGAATTCGTTCCTCGTGACAGCGAAGAAAATCCCAAATTCTGACAGTCCCATCATCACTGCAGGTTGCCAATTTGTGATCCGTTGGGCTGAAACTACCCGCCCAAAAAAAAATAACAAGTTACATTTGAACAATTTGCGTTACCTATTGTACATAATAAAAAATTGCATTAATATTTGCTAATATTTATAATAAAAAATTAAAAATAAGCTTGAACAATATATTAAATAATTTACGAGATACTGAAAAAGCATTAACCGTTTATTATAATGCAACATTGTGGCGTATAAAAAACTCATATAATCAGTTTAAGAAGCAAGAGATCAAATAATAGTTTAATATCTTGAAATGGCTAAGAAAATGAATACAGTTGTTGTATTTATGAATTTTTATTGAAAGTCATTTTACAGACAAATTAAATTATTTTAGTATGGCAAAGTGAAGAAAGAGTAGTAAAGTAGTTATCATATATTGTGAAGAAATGATATGAAAAACATGATACATCTTACGGACATTGTTATGGTATAACTCGCTAGTCTTTAGTATGAGTCAAACATTCAATTGCCTACATTTATTACTGATTCCTCCATTATTTTTATTATAATTACCACATGCAATATTAACATATATGCATGTATACACGAAAAAAAAATAAAAAACGCGTTATGAAATTATTGACATTCTTTGTGGATTTCTTTATTTAAAAAAGTTGTAATTGTGTACAGATGCGTAATTTGAAGAAAAATCTTTTCAAAATATGCTCTAATTGCATCGATTTATTTATTTATTTTCGTTTAACATAATATATCTCAAATCACGATTAAAAATCAATGTTGAGTAGATGTAAATTATAATTAAATGTATATCAAAAGTTGTCATTTTATAATAGTTGGTAGCTTCCATTTGATGATTCTCCCTGTATATTTGTTGCTAATATTGAAAGCAATATATGCGTGAAGAGGCAGAAAAAAATACTAGCAAACGTGTACACAGAGCAATGCACACATATGAGTGAAGTATATTCCCGAATTTTACTAACAGATGTAATAGAAAACATATAATATAACCGAATCTTATGAATACGTCATTGTGAGGAATAGACAGAGATCAGTAATAAAAAAGGAACCTTTATATATATATATATATTGTAAATAAACAAAAAACCATCCGCGACAGTCATATCTGGCACTCAAGTAAAAACCCATTATTTATCGGAAGTATAAAACAGTTTCATCTTGATAAAACTAAGATTGATTTTTGATGCCACATGACTACCGAGTGATGTATTAAGAGCAATATTGTTTTCAAAATTTAATGTTTATTGCACAAAAAAATGTCCGAAGTGTAAGTACATGAATTATGTCTTAAATTTTCTGTTACGCTTTCTCTCTCTCTCTCTCTCTCTCTCTCTCTCTCTCTCTCTCTCTCTCTCTCGCTCTCTCTCGCTCTCTCTCTCTCTCTCGTCTGCGAAAGGGCACAAGTGACACATAAAACTAAAGATAAAATATTTTATTTTCATAGCCATGCAATAATAATCTTTATTTAACTTTATTGAAACTTAAATGATATAAAGAAGGACACAGGATATTTCATCTTTTATTTATCATTATATGGGAATCTCGATTAGGTATTGCCATATATGTATATATATATATATATATGTATATATTTCTTTTTTCTTTTATTTATCTAAAGCATACATCTTTGCCGAATAAATAATCTAGCCACATAAACAGCTTAAAACGAGAGCCATAAGGACCTAATAGCATTATAATAACTTAATTTAAAATTTGTGCCACTTTGATGTGTGATGAACGCATTATCGATACTATATGGAATAATTAGTTAATCGAGAGTTAGGTCCCCAGGACTCTACAAATACAAATAATAAATTATGTCAATACGCGCATATATGTACGCAAAAAATGTACACTGTCCTTGTATTGATTTCTATGTTGCGATAAAAACCGGGGTAAAAATATTTATTTATATTTATTAGCTTTGCAAATTGAGTTTATTTTTAGATTTATTGCTTTAAAAATATAATTTGCCGTAAATTATATCGACAACATATTACGGAAACTATTCCATTCAGAAAATTTTCTAATTCGGCAAAAGATATCGAAATTTTCTTTTTACACGAATTTGATTTGAAGGCATTATCAATGAGCATTATTATGACAATGGTTCATTCCACGTTTCACAACGAACGTTATATTTCATTATATTCTATCCAATGTTTTATATCGAGACTTGTTAAAATCACCTGTGTACCCATACAAGAATCGCTATTGCTCTGCCAGAAAAGGCACAAAACCAGAAAAAGAAGAGAAGAAGAGTCACGTCCGATATCCTAACTACGGCAAGGATGGACCGATCATCGGCAACAGTGACGCAAGAGACGTAAGGACTAGTGTGGTGGATGATATACCTGAGTCCTCTAATCGCTTCTTTGTGCGCTTGAAACATCTTGACATTGTTCATGTTGCTCTGCCAATATTTCACGTAGCCCGCGTGGTCCCCTGTTACCATCCAGCTTTCATTGTGTGACCATACCATTGTCCTGACCGGGCTGTCATGTGCCTAAACAGAAAAGTCAATTTCTCTCGTCAAAGCTTTTCTTAAAAATCACATCAGTGTTTTAAAATGTGTAATAACAAAAATAAATAAACTATATAATTAACCTTTACCGTTTACAGCAAATTAACATCCACATTTTGTAGGAAATTTAGAGTTAGAAATTGCGATCGCGATTGCAAGGTTTTATCTTTCGAGATATCTCAATATGATAAAATAACATTTAAAATTGCTATATATATATATATATATATATAACACGTATAAATATAATAAGAAAGTCATTGCCTTTCAATTGCCTTCGAGAGCAAAACCGAATATAAATTAATTCTAAACTACATACAATACGTATAACATAAAATATACCTGCAGAATAGTTTCAAAATTGAAAGTGAGGCCATTCCACAAAGTAAATTCTCCACTCGAAGCGCCAGTGACGAGACGTCTACCCTCTGGTGTCCAAGCCATACAAAAAATCGGACAACGCATTTTATTGGTGGCCGTTTTTACGAACCTCGTGGTAACTGCATTTATTGGATTGTCAATATAACTTGGTGGAGGGAGTAAATCGGGATAATATATTACATCTGGCTGAAGCGCGCGACGATCCCTATAGTCCCGCTGCCATACTCGATTCTGTAAAAATTCACGAGTTTAGACACGATCTTGGAAAATATTATTTTAATAAATCTACAATGTCATTTATGCTTACTTCTAAGCTTTTAATGATAGCAGAGTTGTAATCAACAGTCTTTCGCATAACTGATTTCCTGAGTCTCTTCCCATCAAATTCATCTTGTAGAGTATCTTGGCCCCCAGAGACAATTTTTGGAGCGTGATAAGGTCTAAATGGTTTGAAAAAACCGCGATTGCCCTCTCTATGGTTTGCATATCGATGCTGATAGCTTCCCGATGTATTTATGGTAGTTAAATTTGGTGGTGGTGCTGACAAGTTTGGAGTCGTGGGTGGCGGCACGGACATGTTGGGTAAGCTTACGGCCGCCGGCGGCGGATTCGCAAATTGAGTATTTGCAGACATTATGAGAGGATATAAATACAAGCAATTTGAATTAAACGTTGTCCAATTTGAACGGGCAACAAGGGTCAAACATATTTCATGACGGTAACAGCTCTATAGCCAGTCCATAGATCCATCCTGGTAAAGAACCCTGTAAAAAAAGTATAAAAATTAATATTAATCTTTATATAAAATATACTGTAATAACCAAAAAAAAACTCCAAGACGACAATATGCCAATTCAAACAAGGAATTATATTTATTTGCTTATAGCTTTAATTATATCATGCCATTTAAAACACATCTTACATTCCTTTTTTAAGCATAATAAAATAAAACTATTAGTTGACAATTTGGTGTATTTAAAATTTTCAGCAATCAATTTTATTAAATTATAAGTGTTTAGATGAAATAATTAAGTCAAATTAAAAATTGAATTAGAAACAATATTAAACACTATTAACATAATTATATTATACGTATTCTTTATTAATTTACTCTTTCCACTGCTCACTAAAATTGCTCCAGTTTGTCGTTTACAGTTATGTGATTTTGCGGAAAAACGTGCTTTCGCGAGAAAAATCTACATCGGCATTCTTTGAACCATGCATTGAATTGACTCAATTATAAAAATTAGATTTCTATTGATAAAAAAAAAATAGAATCAAATTTCTCCAATAATTATAAATCGAATAATCGAGCAAGAATGATGAAAACGATATGTACACGTCACGTTACTCCATATATGTAGCACACAGGATAGGTACAACGATGTTGTACGACGAAATGTGCGGACTGTGCGGTTCCAAAAATTCTCAGTCCATTATTTTATTGTCGATCGATTAGAGTTGACAACCGGGATTATCGCGTCGAATCGACGAACATTTCGAAAGTCGAAGTCACAAGTCACGTTCTTTTCGTTGACGAGGTGAAGAACGTGAAAAACGTACACACAACCACCAGTTCGACTGCCACGCTTTCGCCGATCCTCGTCTCGTATCGTCTAGAAGTGTTCTCGGGCTTCGTTTGTGTGGATAGACGCGGTCGCGATAGTCTAAACTAGAAGAGAGAGAGAGAGAGAGAGAGAGCTCTCGCGATGAAAATGATGAAAGCTAAGGCCAAGCCAATTTCGCTTCAACATTCAGCTCGCGGTGCGACAGATGACGAGACGAACCGCGAGAATATCGTGCGCTCGCCGCGGATCGCGGACGCCATTACTCTCTCTCTCTCTTGGGCGATGACATCCGCTGCGCGGCCGCCGCGGGGCCGCGAGCCGCGACCGTCACTTCCGCCGCGGTATAACTTCCGTTTTTATGACTGTGAAAAGAAACTTTGCAATCTTGATTGGTAATATGTCGCTGATCGAACGAAATCCAATAGGAGACTACGATTTCTAGGGACTTTAGTAACAATGCTTCGATCTCTAGAAATTAAACTTTCTATTGGATATCGAACGCTTCATGTCCCCCCCCCCCTCATGTCTAACCACTATTCCAAAGGCTGAGTTTCCACTGAGCGCGTCACGACTCACGCGTCGCGTTATCACAAGTTATGCTGGGTCTACAATGCGAGTCGCAAAGTCGTGAGTCGCAAGAATTGACCAATCACAGTCGAATTTGAGGAGAATAATCGACTGTGATTGGTCAATTCTTGCGACTCACGACTTTGCGACTCGCATTGTAGACCCAGCATTATGCTGTTTTAATTCCGTTCCGCTATTTCTTTCTCCATGGGGATGCACCCTAAGCGCCCTAAGCCAATCAACTTGCAGATCTTACAGAAAAGCAGCAGTTTTATTGGCTTAAACCGAAACTCCGACCGATTTTCCAAGGCTTTAGAAAGAGACAGAGAGTGAGAGTTAACTACTAGTTAAACTAAGGGTTGGTTTATAATAGCCGTAACCGTTAATTTAAGCCGTAATTTTTAAGAAATTGACCAATTACAGTCTAATGTGAGAAGAATAATCGACTGTGATTGGTCAATTTCTTAAAGATTTACGGCTTAAATCAACGGTTATGGCTATTATAAACCAACCCTAACTGGCCACTGTTAAACTGGGCCTTAACCAATCAAAACATCCCATATTATTACATTGGCTGCGTTCAGCAGATACAACTGTTGCGTTCGTCTTATCAACACTCTGCGTTGATTGGTTGGTTCTAAAAGTAAGAGCCAATCACATTCGACTGCTACTCAGCGGCTTGGTTTGCTGAACGCGGCCATTACTTGTGACGGGATGTTTAGATTGGTTAACGACAGACGACGCGACGCGTGACGCGTTCAGTGGAAACTCAGCCCAACTGGAATGCGTGATTGTGTGCTAGGCCTAGGCCTGCCTGGGCCTGCCTGTGCGATAATGGCGATATGAGCAGATGAGAGAGAGCATTCCAAATTCAAAAGTTGTCTCGAGTCTCGTGCGGAAACATTCCGTTTAATCACGTTGCGATTGATCACAGCCACTCATAGCCCCCGGTGCCTGGAGTTTTTCCACTGGACAGCCAATCAGATATTTTACTTCAAATCAGCCAATTGACGACGACGTGGTCAATCGAATCTCACTTGTCAACAATTAAATAAAATGAGCGTTTAATAAATTTGATTTTGTCACTTTTTCAATATTTAATGATATATAAAATAACAAAATTTGTATAACATTGCATTTGCGAATTTAATATTGTTAATGTCTTTAGGCTGAGTTTCCACTGAGCGGGTTACGCGTCGCAAGAATTGACCAATCACAATCGAATTTGAGGAGAATAATCGACTGTGATTGGTCAATTCTTGCGACTCACGACTTTGCGACTTTCATATGTCTCCCATTGGGCGCGTTCAGCAGATTAAGCTGTTGAGTAGCAGTCGAACGTGATTGGCTCTTACTTTTAGAACCAACCAATCAATGCAGAGTGTTGATAAGACGAACTCAACAGTTGTGTCTACTGAACGCGACTATTGTAGACCCAGCTTTCGCGCCTCGTGGTGGTTCGCAGTTGATGCGGTTCGCCACATTGGTCGTATTTCATCGTATTTGGCCGTACTTCGCATCGTACCGTTTCGCATTTGCGAAACAGTATTATTATTAAGCATGGCGGTAAGAGATTTCTTCGTTAATTATATCTGCCATAAGTACATTTGTCTATATAAAAGATAATTCCGTTCTCTCCTCCTATATAATCCTCTTATAATTTTATAACGTTATTACAGCAAAAATGCCGATTAACCTGTACATAACTCTTAACCTATACATATATACATACAAATATAGAGCTTTATTTCTGTTATGCTTTGTATTTATATATTGTTTATATGTATATTTATATATATGTTGCTTTTATAAAATTATTATATTAGTTTTATAAAAGAAAGCATAGATATTTACCGGTATAATTTTGTGCTTCATATGGGTTGACATAGCAACCAATTGTTTGATCCATTTCACTGCAATTATTTATGAATTGTGCGTAATGCAGATATTAAAGCGCTCACTATATGCGTTCAATTATTATCTTTTCTTCCAGATTGTTACCAATGTGCAAGAAGTTCGTGAGATCACTAAGATAGAGCGTATCGGTGCCCATTCCCATATCAGAGGTTTAGGATTAAATGATAGTTTAGAGCCTCGCAATGTGATTATCTAGCGTTTCTTCCAAATAATGTTATTTTTATTAAATACAAATGATACGATAAGAATTATTAACATTTTTCGTTACTCTGTTAGGTCTCTCAAGGCATGGTTGGCCAGCTCACGGCACGTCGAGCTGTCGGCGTTGTCATGGAGATGATTAAGGAGAGTAAAATAGCAGGTCGTGCGATTCTCTTGGCTGGACAACCCGGCACAGGAAAAACCGCTATTGCTATGGGAATGGCGCAAGCTTTGGGTGCGGATACTCCTTTCACGGCAATGGCTGGTTCTGAAATTTACTCTTTAGAGATGAGTAAAACGGAAGCCTTAACTCAAGCTATCAGGAAGTCTATCGGAGTCAGAATAAAAGAGGAGACAGAAATCATAGAGGGCGAAGTAGTGGAGATTCAAGTTGACAGGCCAGCAACTGGAATTGGAGTAAAAGTTGGCAAATTGACATTGAAGACTACCGAGATGGAAACAATTTATGATTTAGGAAACAAAATGATTGATTGCTTAATGAAAGAAAAAGTTAGTATACTTACATCTTACATCTTACATATTAAATAGATTAACGTCTTGTTTTTAACGTTGTATTAAAATTTTTTATCATTTTTAGGTACAGGCTGGTGATGTCATAACGATTGACAAAGCCACGGGAAAGATCAATAGACTTGGACGATCTTTCACCAGAGCTCGAGATTACGACGCGACAGGTTCGCAAACGCGTTTTGTTCAATGTCCAGAAGGTGAATTGCAGAAACGCAAGGAAGTCGTGCACACCGTGACATTGCATGAAGTTGATGTGATAAACAGCAGAACGCATGGCTTTTTAGCATTATTCTCCGGAGATACCGGAGAGATAAAATCGGAAGTGCGAGATCAAATAAACGCGAAAGTCGCGGAATGGCGGGAAGAAGGCAAGGCAGAAATAGTCCCTGGTGTACTCTTTATCGATGAAGTGCACATGTTGGATATCGAATGTTTCTCATTTTTAAATCGAGCATTGGAGAATGAAATGGCTCCAGTTGTTATTATGGCAACAAATAGAGGTACAGATACGAATGCGCAAATAACTTTATTATTATTATTATTATTATTGCACGACTGTAATTTAACAATCGTTATTTAACAATTACGTAGGTATCACGAGAATCAGAGGGACAAATTATAAGAGTCCTCACGGTATTCCGATTGACTTGTTGGATCGTATGATTATCGTCCCAACGAGTCCGTACCAAGAGAAGGAATTGAAGGAAATCTTGAAAATAAGATGCGAAGAGGAAGATTGCGAAATGGCTGACGATGCTCTGACCGTGTTAACGAGGATTGCTTTGGAAACATCGTTGAGATACGCGATACAGTTAATTACGACGGCTTCTCTTGTCAGCCGTCGAAGAAAAACTACGGAAGTAAGTAGGATAGGCGATACAATCTGTCATCGATAATACGTTCGGTGCCATACCATGAGTAATACTATTTAATATTTTCAATTGTACATAGGTCAGTATCGAGGATGTGAAACGTGTCTACTCTCTATTTCTCGATGAAAATAGATCTTACGCAATTTCTCAAGGAATATCAAGATGATTTTATGTTTAATGAATTTCGTAAGTTTTACGATTTTAATTATTGTGTGTATATATATCTATGTATATAATTTATGTGTAATTTATATGTGACTAAAATTTAAATATTTAATTTTCAATTGTTTTAGCTGCTTTCAGCTGAAGACAACATGGACGTTTCTTCATAATACATTGTAGAGGATTACAAAAATAATTTTTTTTTTATTTGAATTAAGTTATAAGTTATAAAAATTAATTACAATAAAAATTTGTAATGTAAAGATAGTTGAAATACGTATTCTTTTCTCAGTCACTCTTATAATACTTATCACAAATATTATTTTTAATTGATTACGTATAAAAAATGTTAATATTTTGCATTATCCTCTATCTCTTGGGTAAATTTTTAAACGTCTTGGGTCACAGTCAGTAAGATAGATATATAGATAAGTAATTTTGTATATACAATATGTAACTCTGCTTATTGATTTTGATTTAATATCTTAGAGACAACAATACATATTTTCGATGATAAAAGTAATTGATTAACATTTATAGAGGTCTAGTTTTTTGGTGTAGAGCTTCTTAATTAGGTAACTGAATGATAGGCGCAGGAAGTTGATGTGATAAGTAGTATAGAACGCAGCGCTATTTCCAACGCTATTCTCCGAAGATGTATACGCCTCCGATAAATATTGACATAATTTAGAGCACTTACATCTGTATTAGATCTTCTTTTCTTGGATCTTGTTGACTAGAAAAACAAATCAATATTAATTACAATGATAACGTAGAAAATCGCTTACATGAAATCGTGTAAAAAATTGGTGCAACCGTGTACCCTATATTCACGTAACATTTACGAGTAAGATATATTTTACACTAATTGAGCTCACGTATACCTACGCGTCGCGATCTGCTGATAAGAAAGAAAAAGAGAAAGTTACGAAAAAGAGTTTACTGTGAGAACAAGATGTCGTCATTTTATTTAAACTATATGTATATTAAGTTATACTTACTCGTAATTAATTTTATGCCACCTTCCGGTTTGAACGATTGGGCCTTCTTATCTTTCGATACTGAAGCCTAAGCCGTAGCCAACTTTGTACACAGGGCAATGGAATTACTGTGGATGAAACGGGTACCATTACTGGAAGAAAAATAATGTGTTTATTATTATTAATTAAATATTTATGTATACGTATATATATATATAAGAAAAAGGAACTATATTCTAAGAATTGTTCGTTTACATTTTGACAACGACAATCATATGACAAACATCAATAAAGTGTACTATTATTAAGAGAATACTATTAGAAGAATAATAAACAGAGCGATGACATTTATATCTAAAATTTAAAGAAATTTTTACACTTCCAAGAATCGCAATTGCACGAATTCCAATTTCCAGATTTCGTATCGCGAAAATCGAAAAAGTATCAGAGGAGAATATAACCGGTAAAGAAGTTGTACATGCTATCTAAAATTCTAAGAATTATAATTCTGAAATTAAAAAATTAAAAAAATTGAAAAATTAAAAAATAATCTAGAATATATTTCTAAAAACATTTTTACACGCATACATTTATCTCGATAATTGTTCCAAGTTATTATCAATATATACTCGACTGTGATAGTGTGTGATTAGTTATTTAGTAGATCAGGTCACTATATTATCAATCCTCGATAACGTAATTTGTATTATTTTATCGGTTATTATTATCAATAATCGATACAGGATGCAAAACAAGTGGTCCAAGCGTGGTGAAAGTTGCATGCAAGAAAAAGTAGAAAGTTGAGACATCGAAAATTGAACGACGGGAATGTCAAGACGAACCGGCAAATGTCAATAATATGCGTCTACAGCGATCGCATATGGTGTTTGCGTAATTGAGAGCTGTTTGAAATTGAATACCTATATATTGATTTTAATTGCAGCATCGCGGTATGTGCGACGAGCGACGTAACGGTCATGCATTTCATATAATATATATATCTTGGCTGGCATTCGCGCATCATATATGATCTACATTGCCTAGATCTCGTTTGCGTATAAAGTACCACAATGTGCATTGTAATAGCTGCATTCGTTCGCACTAGAATGAATTCAAATGTCTGTATACATGCACCTACTACACAGAGTAGTTCTATCGAGAGAAATCCCTTCGAATTGTTCGCTCGAGCGACGCGCGACGATTGCACTTTGCCGCGAGAAACGCATCGTTCTCTGTTTCCTCCCCCCCCCTCATCCCTCTCTCGCGCTGTAAGCTGTAACGACAATTCAAGGACACGTGTAGTTACATATATGTAACTTCTATTAACACCTTCTATGCGTGGGCGTTTTCTTTATTTAGCGATTCGCCTTTCCTATATACCGTTGACGCGACGCTCGCGGCGACGGCGACGGCAAAGCAAGCTCCGATTAGAAAAGGTATCGCTGCGCGATCGTGCAGCGACACACGTGAAAAATTTCAAGAAATCAGAAAATCCAAGAATACAGAAAACGCACAGGAATAATGAGATCTGTGTCATTAACGACGAATATTTCGCGTCGAAAAGGTGCGATATATGTATATGTGCATGCGTGTAGACCTCGTTAATCGAGACCTACGCGCTTTCTTGGTTGACGTCATCGTCCCGTTCCTCTCACCTGTCGAATATCGGTTCGCGCAAATTCGGAATTCGAGAGTGCGAGGAGAGAGAGAGAGAGAGAGAGAGATCGCTCTTTATATGGTAACATCAGTAACATTTCGCCTCGGATCTTTCCTTTTTGTTGACATGTATTTTTTTTTCGTCAAGATGCATGAGATGCGATTAATGTTTGTATGGAGAAATGAGCGCAGCTCACGAGAGAAAAAGCGTGCAATCGCTTGTTAATTAGATCCTCGTAATTATTATGGCGAAAGTTTTTGGTGGAAATCTTTTCGTACGTTAGTTAAGTTTTCTAATTCGATGAAAAAAAGCAAAATATATTTTCAAATTGAAATAAATTTGTCAAACACTGTCAAGACATCGTTACATCGCGCTGACACTTGGATCTTGGATGTGTCGTGTGCGAGACGAAGCTTATTCTATCAGCTACTTCTGACGTGTATTTCACCCTAGAAAATCGCAAATTGAAAGAATTTCTTTTCATTTTTGTCCAGGATAAATACACGCCGGAATCGCCAATTATATAAATGCCAAAGCCGTTAGAAGATTCACCCGCCTCGTCGGACAATTTCGCCCGCGTGCAATTTCTAATGCAGGGTGGAAAAACAGTCCGTTTTTTATTCTTGCTTTAAGAGTGTGTATGTAGATCTGTAGATGGATAATGGATGCACATTAGATAAAATATGCGACTTGTACACGCGGGTGTCGCGACACATTATTATTCCTTTGCGCGCTAACGAGAGTTAAGATTTTTCAGAAATATTCAAAGATAAACACACATACGCACAATCATTCTTTCTTTCTTTTAAGCGAAAAGAACAATACTAAAATTCAGAAGAATATTTAAATTTATTTGCGACGTGCATCTGAATGAATCGCGCAAATCCTTCGCTTACCTGGTTCGTATACATTGTCCTCGTTCCTCTTGTAAATCGTGGGCTTGGCGTGCACCGCAACGATCACAGCGATGACGCAAAGGAGGACGGTCCAGAAGGTCCTCATGCCTGTCTCGCCGCGGCCGCGGTCGGCTGTCAAGATCCTGTCAGAGAATCCTTCGAAAAAAATCCTACGCGCAGATTCGGCCGCGAAAAACACCTCGCGCGGCGATATCCGATTCGATACTACTACGCTCGGCGCTCGGCGCTCGGCGTTCGGCGTTCGTTCTCACCGTGGACCGAAGTAAATGAAAACACTTGCCGCGAGTGGGGAAACTGCGACGATAAGGAAATTGACGCAATCCGTGGGAGAGATCGCGGTTCTGCGATTGTATAGTAAATCCCCATCGCGCGTTTACGCTTTAGCCAACGCGTGTCGCGACACGCGCTGGGATATAGTGATGACGAGAAAGAGATGAAAAAAAACTTACAATAAAAAAAAGAGAAAAGAGTAGGAGCAATGGATCTGTATCTGGGGAAATCTCACGTACCTTTCGCTCTTCTCTCTCGCATGAGAGAACGCATGAAAGTTAGACTTTTGTGCCGTCGCCGTCGCCGCGTCACGTCACGTTCGTTGATCCAAATCGATCTTCAACTACCTTTTTACGTTGCGAATTGAAAGAGATTTATTTCCTTTCAAAAAAAAAATGTTTTCTACTTTTTTCGGATATTTCGAAAGATCTTATTCTATTTTATACTTTTCAGAGTGTTCCAGGATGTTAATCCAAAATAGTTGCAGGACACATTTGCAATATACATTTAATTATAACACAACCCCACATAGTATGCGTATCAAAAAGACGTCCAGAAGATATCCCGAAGATATATTTAGGAGATGGGATGTCTTCGGGATATCTTCTGGACGTCTTTTTGATATGCATGCTATGTGGGACTATTACAGATTATTATCTTCGCGCAAAGAAATATTCATAATATTGTAAAACGAATTCGGGCGTAATGACATTACTTACCACCATTTGTAGATTATGCTATTTTCTCGTGTGAAAACAAAACAAGTAAGAATTACTTGAGACCAAGTTAATCCGCTTACGATTTATTCCGCTTGAAGAAGATGAACCGTGACAGAAGCAAGGTGTTCATGAACGATGGTCAGAGATCGTCGAGGATTTGTATTAGTCATTCGTTATATACGTCATTCACTTTTCCATCAATGTACATATACGGAAGACAAAAATAAAGCTTCCTCGCTATGTCTGTGAGGAAGCAAAAAGACACGAAAATACAGCGAATCTCATTTTTTCGCTGTAAATGCGTATATTATATGCGTAAATGATATAATTTTATTAGGAATAATATATAGATTAAATCCATTATTTGTCATACATCTATTTAATTTGTGTAGAAGATAAGGCGACATTGATTTAAAAAAAAATGGAAAAAACTCGGATATAGAGCTAACTATAGACAGTTCGGTAATCAACTGGCGTGACAGGAACATAGCTTAGTAGTCCAACAATGGAAACTGGGTTAAAAAGTGAAAGGATCCAGATTGGAGAGAAGGAACGGCGGTAGAGCTCTACTATTCGAGCTTTCTATTCACTCGACGACAGTTTTGCGGTGCCCGAGAGGCGTCTCCTCCACTTTTTCACGCTGAAAGCGGAAAAAAATTGCAAGTGGCTCCGAGAGCGAGCGTTGTGTCAGCAGGGGTAGCCGAATCCTTCTTCTTTTTTTCCTTTTCAACGATTTTTTCGCCACGTGACGCGAAGAAAGAGGACCGTTGAAGAGATATCGAATTATGACTATAGGCTTGGACATACTGTTGTCGTTGGCCATCAGCTAATACCCTCCATCTGCCAAAAAAAATTATTATTTTATAACATTTTTTTATTACGGCACAAAATACACGATTCGACGTAAAGAGATGACGCAAGAATGACAGAATACAAATTTTAAGTCACAAAAATATACTCACGATTTAATTAATTTTTGGATGTAAATCCGTTAAATGACACAATAAGAGTAAAAAAAGTTTCTCTTTTACCGTTTTATAAAGCAGCGAGATGACCTTTATCGATGGAACGGTCTTCTGAAAGCGCGTCCACCAAATAGTTGAAGCACGATACCGTTATTGCCATTTTTCTACCGGAACAAGTAATCGAATGGAAGAAAGAAGGGAAAGATTGGGGAAACGTGAAATGTATCTTAACATTCAACTAGACTCTTTTCTCTATTTACAATTAGTACTTATTTCATTTAAGTCAAATGTAATAAGTTTGGGAATATATCGGTACGGCTGATAAAATCGATAAATCGAAATGTTTTATATTTTCTACATGCAATGTTTCGCCAATATCCTCGATATATTGCTTTTTAAATCTTGAACTTATCTTAACTTTCATCATTACATTCCACATAATAATTTATACAATTACAAATTATGTTTACATACATGTAATATTTTTATATATTTTACACACGATATACTAATATCGATATACTAATATTAAGTAACTTATCATTTTTGTCACACCAGATACAAAAATTGCAAAGCGTTACTGATTTCACGTTTACGATTATGACACTATATATTTTATGGTGGTTCTAAAACGGTCCCCTAAAACGATGGTACAAAGCCATCAGTGCCATTGCACAATTGTAGGAAATACACGAGCAAATTCTATCGGTCACGATAATGTTGCGTGAGATGTCTGAAAATTCGAGAATTGAGATGACCGTACCGTCAGAATTTTACACGGGTCTGCACTTAGTAGCGGCACAAAGGACAGTCGATGACTAAGTCGCATTTCCGGCCTGGGGTCCCTGGGGAAAGAAAGTCCACCCTCGAATGGGCACATCAAGAATATGATCGCGCAATTTTGCTGAAGGAAAATGAAGATCGTTTACAAGCACAGGAAAAAGAGAGAGAGAATGTTTGCTAGCAAAACATTCTTTAATATAACCGAACAATATTGTGTCGCATATTATTACGCGTTACAGGTTACGCGTGAAAATTATATACGTGTCGCTGACAAATAACTGAGCGCAGATTCCGACTCGTCTCCTCCGAGCAGTCCAAGCTCACTTGGAATGGGAATCGGAGCCGAAAGAACCCGAGAAGGGTGACCGGGTGAAGGAGCGGCGCGGCGCACCCCTTGCAATAGCCGAGTCTTACCGCGTTAATTGCAAGTACTTCCCTCCAGGGGAAGCATACCGCATACGGATATGTACGTATGTAGACGGTCGTCTACGAGGGTAGACGCAGGGATGACTCGCAGCACAACACCCCATTTCCCTTTCAGTGCTCTGCTCGCGCGAGTCCTTTACCTCGCCGCTGGCGCGCTGGTTAAAATATTAGGATTTCCCCGAGGTCTTCTACATGCGGAGAGAGCCACCACCGACCCTCGTTGTACCGTTGTATACTCCTCGTAAAGTTCTCGTGGAGTCGCTCGAAAGTCCGAATCAAAGCCCGCTCCCCTATTCACGTGCTCGGTTTCACGTGTATGCACGAGTTACTGCGTGGGCAGACACGTAAGTTGTCACGCCTATGAGGGTGGTTGTTACCTCTTTTGTTGAAGCAACCCCCGAGTACGTTCTCTGCGAGAAGAATTTGTACTTTACGAAGAAGATGAGCTGTAATAAGGTTCTGATTACTTATACATGCAAAATATTTGAAATATTCAAGAGACTTCGTGCCTCGGTAACTTTCAAGTAAAATATCATCGTCAACGTTTACTTGAATATGCGTAATAAATTATGTTACATATAACATATATATTGCCATAATAATTATAATAAAGCGACATTGTATATCGCTTTATCTTCGTTAAATTATCAAATTCTTGAAATATTAGGAATTAATTATCGTGAGTTTTTTTTTATGTCATCGACTGTCGTTGTAGCATTACGCTATAAAACGCGTTACGCTCTCGCATCTTCGTCCGGAAACAAATTAAATAAGCTATTTATTATCTTAATAAATTTAATCTGTAGATTGAAATCTGTAGATGAAACAGGCGATTTGTTCCTAAATTACAGATGATGCCAGTCGAGCTAAGAAATGCGGAGTCAGACTGTTAATTATTTCTAAAGCTCGTCCGAACAACGAACTTGGTACTTTGGGACACGATTAATTATATCCCGTGGGAGAGCACCCGGCGCTACACCCTCGTGATTTACCACACTCCAGAGTCCATATACAAAGTATACGCTTAATAGAGATCGCATTTAGCAGCTGCATAAATCAAACTGCGTTACATACATTGCACTCTCGATGCGTGTAACGCGCACAGATGTAGGTGCATCCATTATGGTAACATACGCAACATCATAATCACCAGAGCAGACATATTATGCCATTAATGTTATCTAATATCAATACACGGAGAGAATTTTTTCTTAAAATTTACCCTGAAATCATGGTAGTTGTGGGACAACATGTACCACCAAAAATTTTATGTGAGCTATTCTGATTAATATCCACCATAATAAGAAATATTAATATCTATTTCATTAAAATATATTTGATTAATTTTACTAAAATATATCTAGGAAATTTCAATAATTTTTCAAAATTTACCAATCTGCATGGTAATTTTTATCACGTTGTTTATAAAATGTCTTTTGTATATTTTAAATATTCCTTGGTTACCAAGTTGTCCCAAGTTTGTAGTGAATTTAAGGGTAAAATATAACAAAAAATTCTCTCCGTGTAGTTATCTTAAACTTATCGTAAAGAAAACTGAAAGTTCTTTTTTTCTAAAAGAGAAATTAGATCAAAGATGTTCCTGGAAGATTAAGATTTTGTCAAAGAGGGAAAGTGGAAACGATATGAGAGGAGAAGATGAAAAGCGGAGGAGTCATAGGGGTGCTTCAAGTATCCGCTGCTTGCTTCGATATGTTAGCACTTTGCGCCTCCCTTTTATGTATTACTCATCCCTATAAGAAGAATATCATATTCACTCTGACTCATAAAAGAGTGCGGTTGCAGTTCTTATAATATTTCAAAATAATGTATATATATATATTTTTTTTTAAATATCAGAGACATTTTTATTTTACACATTTGTATCACACATCCATATTATATGTTATGATATAAATGTCACGCTTTTCAAAATCTTTTACAATACTTTTCTAAAATTCCCTGTCCGATTTTTGCGGTAAGGCGAACATTATACAGAAGTACAATGATTTACAAGTACAACGATCTTCATGTTTTAAAAATTTAACTCTGTAAAATTTTAGAAGCTAATCGTAACTTTCCCGGATTTCACAGACGGCCACATTGCATCGGAATTTAATCCGCCGAGTTGACAGTGCGGATAAACTGTGTCTGTGTCCATTCTAGCGTGATATTCATCTCCCGACATGTGCCGGATATCCCTACTGTCGCCATAAAATTGTCGGGTTAATCTCGGCTATCCCTAAGTCGAATATTTCACGAATCTTCAAACATATAGGTACTCGCGATCTTATATACATGTAACATATATAACTATTTTTTTTGTCCTCAAATTTTGTTCTATAAATTTCTAATAAACAATAAGAGAGTCAAAAATTTCGTCGACGATTTATGGTAATTTAACTGTGAGTATTTATGACGATTATCTGGTCATGCGCTGCAAAGGACAGTAAAGGGACGATGATGGCAGAGGTCAATTAATCGCTTTTGTACTTGAGCTGTCAAAACCTGAAGCCCGCGCGTTTCTGATGTTTAACTTCAAATCTGGATAATCTAGAATATCTGCAGAACATAGATAACACGTACGTAATATAGCATAAAATCTCTTCCATCCATTGACTTAAGTTTTCTTTTTAATCTTTATAAAATATTAAAAATATTAAAAGTTTTATCCGTTAAACTATCGTTTAATAGTTAATAAAAAAAATATAAAGATATTTTTTTTTAAATTTTTTAACTTAATCCGTGATTAATTTATATATATAATATATAATTAATTGATTCTTCCAATTTACTCGTTACACATAACGCATATATGTTTATTCATTTTAATAGTAATATTCATTACTGTTCTGTTTCGAGAAATCAAACGCATGATTTCGCACCACTTTTATATAAATCTATTTGTACAATAATTTTGATGACAACAAGCGTATTAGGAATAACCCTACATATTGTGAGCGCTGATATGGAGAAATTTGTTCCCATATCACGCAAAAACGCATGATCGAATTATCGATCGGTATTGAAAAACCTGCTTATTAGTTCGAGTTGAATCACCTCGTAAGAATCCCCAGGAGTTTCCCAGGTGTCAGGACGCTTCCTGTGTTCCTTTCTGCCTCTATATATCTATCGATCCTAAGCACCCTGCACCCTTCCTCTTTGTGCCACCGACTGTCCCTCTCTCCCTCTCATTCCCCTACAATCCCGTCTCTTTATCACGCTGTAACTTTCTCTCTCGCTCGCTGGCTGACTGAATCTATGGGGTGGTTCACTTAACTGCAGGCTTCTTTTTATCCAGGTTTCTTCTTTTAACTATTCCGTTAGCTACTTTGAAATATAAAACAATATTTTGATGGATTTATTTTGATCTTTTTTAAATGCAAAAAAATATACATCTGTTTTAATAAAGATAAAAGTACTTTTGTGGGAAAACAATAAAACACAAAGCTGTCTTTATAATTAAGAGCAATCCAATTTTTCTTAAAAGTATCACAAATATCAAACACTGTAGCTGCTATATTCAGGTTGAATGGATCACCCTGTACATTATTTTTTGCCCCTATGCAAGTAGCCCTCCTCGTGGTAACTCATGCCATGGTGCGGGTAATTTTCCTTGCATATTTATACACGCGCCTCATCGAGAGAAGTGCCTGCGTTAAACACTTCTCTCTCTCTCTCTCTCTTTCCCCGAAAGAATTAACTGCTACGTTTAACAGATTCGTACCACAATCCTTCCTTTCTTCCGCAAGTCCTCCCCTATACGAACGGTTCATCTACATTATCAAAATTGACCTATCTTAGCTCATTCGAGGTGATTTAAACTAATAACTGATAGTTTTCTAATACGCTTTATGTCGTGATTCGTGATGTTTGGTTTATCACGATCGAAAGATTGCTTGAAAAAATTAATACAGATTAAAGAGATTATACAAAATATAATAAATATTTATGTAAGTAAAGTAACTTCCACACAATACTAAGCGATTTATACAATTACCTATATTGCTACTGCGTTATTAAATTCGAGAGAAAGCTATGGAATAATCGTTAATAATTAAGCTAATAAACAATTAATCAGTACAGAAAGGGATGAATCAGACAGATCTTGCGACCCTTATCCATCTGATGCTACTATGAATAATACATGATATCTGCGTAGTAGCGAAAACTCATACGCAAACTTTTGATCCTATATTACTGGAAAATATCGTGTAAATGCCATCATATTCCAAGTATCTCTAATATTATATAAAATAAATATGATCATTTACATACGGCTCAACTGCAACAACCCTACATGAAATTGCGAACAGCGATCCTTAAACTCGATCTCGATTTTTGCTTAATACATTACCCGTATATAGAAAGTAAAATAACTATTTTGCTTTCCTATTTTCATGTTTATTTTCAATTGCCATAACTGTTTCGTGTTAAATTAAATGGAATTATTTGTCAAAGACAATTATATCCTTTCGATCTCGCGATAATGAGGACGAGAGTAGTTTAGGTCCGCGTCTGAGTCGACAACCCCTTGGTTTCCGTCACAGTCAGTTAAAGCGTTGACAGTCGAGCGAGTTACATCAATGACAGTGGAATGCAGTTCCGGCATTCCATTTCTGTCGCTAGCGGAGAAATCACATTTTATCGTTTGAGACGGAAACGACTCTCTCTCTATGAAACGACATTTATAGCTTTGACTTTGTTGCAAGGTATTATTACTCGTTCCAACCGATAAATGAAAAGTAGTAAATGTTCGGCATACATATTTTAACTGTCAACTTATCGGACCCAATTAAACGCACGTGCCGCCAATAAAACAACGAACAAAATACAATGACTAACGAGATTAGGTATCATTATTCATTATGCGGAAATTTTAATAATATTTATTTCTGCTTTCGGATAAGTCTTTTTTGCAACAAAAAATAAATAACATATATAAAATAAATAATAAAGATATATATAATAGAAGAGTATATTGTACAATTTGCACATTATATTTATGTTTGTTTCGCAGCATTATTTTGTTTATATAAAATTATCTCGAGAACAACAAAATAAAAAGTTTTTTTTTTATATACACACATATACATACATATATATATCTGTGTATGTGTTTTATGTTACACATATAAATATATTATATATTACCTATGTATAACTTGGAGAGCCAGCTCGAGGTACAGTAAATCACTTTTTAATGGAAGAGTGGAAAGGACGGAAAGGACTATTTAGTGCCTTCTGAATAAATTAAAATTAGCACCAGAAAAAAAAGACGAGACGAGCTACAAACACCCTCGCATGACGGAGAATTCACTCAACCACGAACGAAAGCCCGGACGCGAACCATCGGCAATCGCCTTTGTACCGACGGTGGCGGCGGCGTCGCGACGCCACCCCCGCACATCGCACACTCTACCACCCCGAAGGTAGACACGCGGCTGCTTCCTCCGTCACGTTTTCCCGAGCCCTGTCTGACACCCTCCCGCCTTCGGTCGCCTTCGGTCGGTGGTGGTCGGTGATGGTCGGTGGTGGTTCCCCATGCGCGCAGAGGGCGGAAAGGGTCCCCCCCGTTCGCGGGCGTGGGGTTGCGCGCGCACTATCTACCCCCTCTGGGTGTCCGGTACATAATCGAACTGGGAGCGCCGTGGTGGCCGTCGTCAGTTCCGTAAGACGGGGCTAAATTTCATTTCTAAAATGAGAACATAGTTTAGCTAAAACGAGAGAAGATCGAGCCGATGTAAAAACGCGAAACGCGGAGTGAGGGAAGGTTTCGTCGTGATATAGAGCTTCCTCGTCGTGATACAGAGAGCTCCGATCTCCGATCTCCGATTTGCAGCCCGGCCGCGAGCGCAATCACGCCGCTTATCGCTGAATTGTAACGATATCTCCTCGATGCACGAGTGCACGCGGGATAGAGGGATAGTGCGACTCGAGGAAAGGAGGGTGATCTCTCCTCCAAGTTTATACGCGCCAGCCTGATCCGAGCGTGTCCTAAGATATTCGCCAAACCGGGCAAACCCCCACGTCAAGTCAAATCTCGTCGTTTCGCGAGTGCCAAGCAGAGCGGATATCGTCGGCGAGAGTTAAGTGGGATTTTGGTCGCGAAGGGTTGGCGGAGGAGAGCCGTCGTAAAGTGGAGGAGTTGCCGATCGAGAGCCGATCGCGTCGGCCGATTTCGTCCGGGGGGTTCAGCCACGTTCCAGCCACGTTCCCAGACGAGACAGGATACCGTGAGGTCTCTCCTCGAATCACAATGGCGCCCAACTCCGTGTTCGTGGAATCGTGGCCGGTCACGATCGACTGATGTAACAGCAGCAGGCATCTTCATGGCATTCTAAATATCGACATATATCATAAATATCCCCCTGTGTCTATCCGTGTCCGCTCGATGCCGCGCTGATTCAAATGAGCGGACTACAAGCTAATCGTCCTTCCCTAAAACGTCTCCGGTAGTGCCCGACGGTGTGCGGTGCACGGTGAAAGAGGCAACATGAAAAGAATTCGCAAGAGACATCCGCCAAAAATAAAAGAAGATTATGTCAGATCGTCACAGTGATAATGCGTGCTAGTGAGTGCGATTAGGTGCATGATGCTCTCGCCTGGGAGTATTTGGCGGTTTCTCATCGCCTATCGTCCAGTGAATGTTGCCTATTGTCGAGGAGTAAAAATTTGGGCTGACGACAGCGGGATGGATGCACATGACCCGCGATTTACAACAGTTCTCAATTAATTCGAGCGGAAGAGATACAGCGGTCCGAGGCCATCCGACGACCGCTTCCATTCGTAAATATAATCTGTGCTCGAGTCGAAACGTATGCGATGTTTTTTGAAAGAAAGGAATGGACGAGTACCGACGATAAACTGACATTTCACGCGTGTATCGCATCGATTGTCTATCTCGCATTCGAACTGCTATCCGAATGAAACTAAGAAAATATACGATAACTCGAAAACAAATTTATTCGTTAAGTTATCCTCGAAGCATTTCCCGTATTCCATCGTTCCAAATTATATTGCCATGACAAGGAGCACGATGTCGCGTGAAATCGCGATAGAACACGGCAGACCGGTACCAGACCTCGCAGGAAGTGATAACGACGAGCGAAGAGGTGAGGAGAGAAGGAAGGATCGTGATACGTTCGACATCGGCCGTTTTTACACGATAACCCTTCAACCTGGCGGACCAAGAAGAAGGTAGCGGCTCGGCGGCGATGCAGGGCAAGGAGAGCCCCGTTGGGTCCAACACCCAGGAGACCCATCAGTACGTCGGCCCGTATCGGTTGGAAAAGACCTTGGGAAAAGGCCAGACTGGTGGGTGGTGCACGGTCTCTACCTCCACCCCCCCCCTCTCTCTCTCTCTCTCCCTCTCTATTGCAAATCTCCGTTGCAATCGTTATTGAGATCGACGATAGCCACAGGAATGTCTAATCAAATCAAGTCAGAACGTTTAATCAAGTTCTGCATATTCGAAGGGATATAGTACGAGAATCTCGCACACGCGCTTTTCAGTGATAGAGTTTCGAAGCAACTGTTTTCTAATTAGGAAATACTGAATTCACCAAACAATTGAGGTTTAGACTTGAGATACGTTGGTCGATACAAATTTGCCGCGAAACTTTCGCGGGACTTGAAGGTCTGCCGCATAGTGTGACATAGAACACGTGTAATTCTCACGGATTATCTCGCTGTCCACGCAACCTTCCTAAACGAGGATATATTTTTCATGTTTCTTGAATCTATCTGGGAGATTGAGAATTTTATTATCGCAATGACACAATGAGAATGGAGAGAAAAATTTGTAACGTGTAAATGATAACCAAGTTACGAGTTATCGCGGCACAACGATAATGGGATCGAATCCAAGCCATTCCGCGGCCGTGCGCGACAAGACTATTAGCCTTACGGCATCGTTGCATTTTCGTGAACCAGCCGTTCAATTCGAATATCCGACCATAACTTGCTGCTCTCTTTCTCTCTCTCTCTTTCTTTCTTTCTCCTACATGGTATGTGGTTCTGTTCTCGGGTCGTATTCAGATACAATTCGGATTAGCTCACAGCGTAACTGGGACACGTGCAAATTCTCGGAGAATAGATATACACATTTTTTATATATACGTAACTTTCATCGAGGGGGTACATCGAGAAGGCTCGAAAAAACAACCGATATTTTGAATATATTGTTGCGCATACATATTTACGAATGGTAACGCTGTAAACTTGTACAAGTTTTCTTCTGCAAGCAATTCGTAAGTAATCGCAATTTAACTTACAATGTGTGTGTTGCAACATATTTATATTCTTTGTCAGCATATATTCAAATATAAATCAGAATAATTAAAGAGTTTAGATAAAAAGCTTTTCGCGATATAAATTATAAGAAAAATAAATGAAAGAACAATGCAAATGTTTTACGAAAAGCTCGCGCACGTAAAGATTTAAAGGGAGGAGGGGAATCTAATGCCACACTAATTTGCTCTCACTTTCAAAGGCATTCGGTGCTATTATACGATCGATATTACTGACATCGTACTAATTATGCCATATAATGGTTAGATAGATATAGGCAGAGAATTAGAAACGTTTTGAACTTGAATGAAATGTAATCGCAGCGATTATCCCTAATAATATCTCATACCTAAAATATATTAGAAAATTACATTTGTTTATCGTTACACAATTATAAGTTGATAGAATCAGATTATATTCTCTCCAAGAGTCGCTGAAGGGCGTGAACCACTAAAAGAACATAAAAGGAGCAGAAGAAAACGATGCGAGAGGGGGAGGGAGAAAGAAGATTTAATTTCTAAATATCTCTCCGTTCTTCAACTCCGCTCTAGGTATAACTCGTAACTTGGTACTCTGATAACAAATGTGGTTACGGTTCAAAGTTTAAGAGCTCTCCCGCTTCCTGCCACGTTCGCTGTACGAAAAAGAACTCGACGACAATTGTAAATCTTTATGAAGCAGTTAATAAGCGTTTCTAATTAAATGCCACCAGAGTCCAGGAGGACTGGAAAGTAATAACGTCGACGACAACAAACGTTTTTCCAAAGGAAAAAAGAATTCGCCGATTTGCGCGCGCGTGTGTACTCCGCGTTGCGTTCCGCGTATGTACAAACACGGGGGAATAAATTAGCAATATTAAGATGAAACATTCTTCTCTCTTTCAGTGAGCACTTTTTACTTTTTATTCATCTTCCATGTCAGATAGAATATCTAGAAATGCAACTCTCGATACACAGATGCGCGAGGCTTAAATAGAAATTTGGTTCTTCGATCAACACGTAATTTCGTGAAAGCTCGTTAATGAATTCACGGCTCGGCTTTCAGGCGGATGAGTCTCGTGGTGGTCATTTTCCTCTGGCGGACTATATCGATCCCATATGCATCTCGAAAGGGGTGCATGCTCCGGCACGTGACAATACGGCGACGTTAATCATACGAATGAATTCCTCTCCACGCTTTGAATTCTGTGACCCACGCACGCATAGGCGAGATAATGAAATTGCCGCTCATGCTGCTCGCGACATAAGTGGTGCGCGGTTTGAATTATAACCGGCGCGGACGGCGAAATCGATGGAGACGTTAGAAAGAAGAATATATAACCACTTTGTGCGATGGTGTTACGATGGTTCTCGCGGGAACAAAGATGCTAAAAACGCGAAAAGGTACCTCGGTACCTGTTAAGCTTGGTGGGCGAGTTGTAAATTGTAATTATTAAAAAAAAAAAACAATGAATCGGCATTACATTGACGTATATTCGGGCAACGTCTTTAACCGCCAAGTATTTTTTAAGATATAAAAACTTATCTTTTGCTTCTTAATTGTCACGTATTCGAAGCAGATTCGAGATTAAATTTATTAATGTCGTAAATTTAATTACTAGAAAGATTCGTCGTCAAAGCCTTTCAGCTGTTCGATCATACTAACAAAAGACATAACTCGTTTAAATGCACGAGTTATGCACCTAAAATTTAATCTTGGACAAATATATGTTTTAAATTGCGTACGACCGGGTCCGAAGGTTTCTCTCTGCAAAATGCATATGCTATCGACACCGTTAAATCATGGATGACGTAAATCGTTTGGGGGAAGTGCACTTTAACTCTTCGATGGTCTCAATAGCCGCTAATGCAATTGCCGCGCCGGATTTGACGGGAAACGTCGCGTCCGTTTAATTCCATAGGAATTGTCATCTCGTCAATCACCGACGAGATGACTTAATCTCACGCATTTCGATTGAGAATGGCTGAAAGATGACCATCGATCATAAAAAGTGTCTTGGACTATTTATAACAGTTCTAGCGTAACGTCACAGAAACGTAACATATTTTTAGATGATATTTAAATATGTGCATGTGCGATACAGATACAGAGAAGCTGACAGCGCACGTGAAAAATTATTTTTCACTCGAGTAATCAAAACACGTTGACCACTTCGCGAGGATCGAATTCCTGCTCCATGCTCCCAATAATGCTCCGAGTTTTTGCGTAATCGCCGTGTAAAGCGTATCTTTATCTAGGAATCGAACCCTTTAATCCTTCGGATAGACGCGACTCGTTAGGAGGACTTCTTAATTGCTCTCCATCGTCGATTCGCAACGAACAGTTTCTTTCTGTATTTTTCTTCTTTTCTTCTTCCCTTCGCTTATCTGCTTAAGCCATCTAGACAGCCGTCGTAGCGCAGCCATTTCAAGTGGATAAAGACATTGTATGGCGCGACTCGTCGTCGACTTCCGACAGCGATTTAATAAACCAATTTTGTGCCAACCTCATAAATCCCATTTTTGCATTGGCTCTTCTTCAAGCGTATTTTTTATCGCTTGTCGTTATAAAGGTTCGTAAATCTGATTTGTTTGTTAATTGTTAATATATTGTTAATATTGAAATTGTTAATATATTTCAGAATACTATAACATAGCAAATTGATAAAATTACGATTGCTCGAAGCGCTCGAAGCTTTTTCGTAGAAACCTAAACCGTCAACGCTGTCAAACTTCTCACAATTTACCAAGTGGAAAAAATACCAAATTGCTCGTGTAAAACCATTGTGTTTGTCTGTCCGGGATAATAGTGTTTACATATCATCGCATACTCGAGGAATAACTCAATCCCCAAGTAATTCGTGCACGTTCCGGATTGATGGCTTGATCGATATTTTTATTATTTTTTATGTTCAACTATGACCGCGAAATCGTGGAAAATTAATAAAAATTAAAAATAAGATTTTGAAATTACGTTAAAGTAGAAAATAAAATAATAATTCGAATTATCTCTATCACAGTGTTATATCATCATAGAGATCAAACAGTTTTAATAATTAATAATATAAGGAAACTTTGTCGACTTTTGATATATGCTCGCATAAGATAAATATTTTAACTGTTTTTTTTGTTTTAATTTTAGGTTTAGTTAAACTCGGCGTGCATTGTGTGTTGGGCAAGAAGGTGGCGATCAAGATTATCAACCGCGAAAAGCTTTCGGAGTCCGTGTTGATGAAAGTGGAGCGTGAGATCGCCATTATGAAACTGATCGACCATCCGCATGTGCTCGGCCTCTCGGATGTGTATGAAAACAAAAAATATCTGTAAGCATTGATGAAAAGTGTGAAACTTTAAAGTAATAATAAACGTCACGTTTATCACATTTTATATGTTCTTTCAAGATATCTTGTTCTGGAACATGTCTCGGGCGGGGAGCTGTTCGATTATTTGGTTAAAAAGAGCAGACTGACCCCGAAGGAAGCGAGGAGATTTTTTCGACAAATAATTTCTGCATTAGATTTTTGTCACAGTCATAATATATGGTGAGTCGCGTGTATTGTCGTTTACTAATCGTCCATCCACGAAAACATTCGGACTTACACATTTGATTTTGTGTTATTACTTTTAGCCACAGAGATTTGAAGCCTGAGAACTTGTTGCTCGACGAGAAGAATAACATTAAGATAGCGGATTTTGGAATGGCGTCCTTACAACCCGCGGGCTCTATGCTGGAGACCAGTTGCGGATCACCTCATTACGCCTTGCCCCGAAGTCATTAGAGTGAGAGCCCTTAATTACAACCAATTTGCGAATATCGAATTACACTGTAGAAATGATATATTAAGTGAGTAACAGCTATTTGAGCTCAACGTCATAGAACCATATTGCTTCCTTTTAACAGGGTGAGAAGTACGACGGTAGAAAGGCGGATGTGTGGTCCTGTGGGGTAATACTTTACGCGCTTCTGGTAGGCGCCTTACCCTTCGACGACGACAATCTGAGAAAATTGTTGGAGAAAGTTAAGCGCGGATTGTTTTACATACCGCATTTTGTGCCACCCGAGTGTCAGAATTTGCTTAGAGGCATGATAGAGGTTGATCCCGAGAAAAGATTGACGGTAAGACTCTTTTTATCTCTTTCTAGTTTGCAATATTCTCTCTCTCTCTCTCTCTCTCCCTCTCTCTCTAAATATGTTAATATCAAATGTATTTACAAACGCCAAGACATTTTTTTTTTAATAAAGCAATGTTAATTTTTTTTAGTTAACAGAAATAAATAGGCATATTTGGGTAACGGCCGCGGGTAAGGGCGAATTGGAATTAGAACTCTCGATGATGGATGTAGTGCAGACGCACGTTATTCCGTCCGTGGAAGCGATCGATCCCGACGTGCTACAGGCGATCGCGAGTCTTGGTTGCTTCAAGGAGCGCGACAAACTCATTCAAGAGCTGCTCAGTCCAAAGTAAGATAAGACTTAAGACTCTCTCTCTCTCTCGTTGAAAGACTTTGAATTTAGTTTCCGTACGTTTGATTGTGAGTGTTGGAAAAGTATTGATAAAAGTAACTGTGGGATCTGATTTGCGTAAATGTTCTCTCAGCCACAACACGGAGAAGGTGATATACTTCCTGCTGTTAGAGAGAAAGCGAAGAAGACCGGCGTGTGAGGACGAGCTCGAGGTGATGAGAGGTGGTATGCGAGGATCCGCGGGACAATTAGAGGCCGATCCGCCAAGAAAACGGGTGGATACGTGTAGAGTGAACGGAAGTACCGCGCTCAATCTCGGACAGATCAGTCATGGCTCGCCTTTGACGCCCAGAAGACAGTCCAGGTAAATTCACGTGAATTCGAATGGAGAGAATTAAAAATGTTACGTGACAGATCGTTTTTATATTTTATTTATCGTCTTGTTGCGTGAAGAACGAAATCGAGAATATCCCGATTGCCGCGCGTTCTGCTCGTTCCGATAAAACTAAATGCGTCAACCGTACTCAACGAGAACGTGATGCTGTAAGGGCAAGCAGCTGTGCCGGCTAGGGCTGTGCGTTTCGCTTCAAACCTGGCCAGCAATCGCGTGGACAACGTCAGTTATCCGTAAATGTCGCGTGCACCGTATCACATGTGCTCCCCGCGTTATTTTTCCTCCCTCTTTTTCGTCGATCCTGCATTTACAAGCCTGAATTCACGTTAGGTGCGAAATACATTTCGATTTGTGTTTATTTCCCATTCGATTACTTATATTATATATATATACCAACAAAATTTCGATCGAAAGCATCTAATTTCCTTCGTGATTTAAAGTGGATGATTCCGTTAATTGAATCGTTAATTATTTGCAGCACGAGACATCACGCGCGTCGATCACCGAGCACAGGTGGATGTCACACTCATGCGTCTCATTCGCACACGTCGACGCCGGGCAGCTCGCCGTTGCATGCACCTGCTGGTCTGCTAAGTCCCCACAGAGCGATGCCGACGTCGCACGTGGGCCAGACGATCGCATGCGGTGCACACAGACTGTCCATTGGTGGCAGTACCACCGCTACTATTGCCGGAAACGGCGGCAGTCCCACGAGTCAAAGCGTCCCGACGCCGACGCCGGCACTCGCCAACGTCGGTATTGAACTCAATGATGTACAGCCTGGTAAGTTTGTTATAAATATTATCCTTAAAATTGTATCTCTCACTCTTACTTTGAAAATATTGTCCCACTTGTTCGCCCTACTCTATATCGGTAAAATATAATAATTCAAATAATTCGTGCACTATTTTAAAATATTTTAACATATTATACTGTTGCATGTTTGGTAGTATCGCTGTAAAAAATTTAACCCTAACACAGGAGTAACGCGGAACTATATACATATTTATATATACGTGCAATTTATATATATTTATGCAATTATTATCCTGTACTATTTACTTCCTCTAATCTTCAAAGTGCTCTCTTCAAACATTTTCAAATTTTGAAATGTTGTATGTGCGTATGTGCGTGAAGGACAACGGGCGCGCGCGCGCGCGCGCGCGTGTGTGTGTGTGTGTGTGTGCGAGTGCGAGTGTGTGCGCGTGTGTTTCAAACACCTACATATATATATGCACAGTTGTGAACTATGTATCGGTATATTGTACAACATCGATAATCACTTAAGTTAACTGTTGCTCTTAAAGACTACTACCCCGTAAGCATGCCATAGCAGATTGTATTACGCTAAATGCTCTCGTATTTATCGCTTAGCCGCGAGATTGTGTATCAATGTTTAAATAGAATCCTCGATGTGATTAGTATCTTACGTTTAACTGAACATTATTTTGATTTACATTTAGGACTCGCGTTATAATTAAACAAAATTGCGTAATTTTGCCTCACGCGACAGCTTTCCTCGTTATTTCGATCAACCATCACCTCTACTTCTACTTCGAACAGAAATTTCGAAAGATAACTGATTAATTAAAGAGAAAGAGTATATAAGCTAACATTTTAGCGCTTTTAAGATAAGTCAAGTTATGTTTTTTTAAGATACGGTTCGTTTCGCAGTAATTGCGGTCGGCGTTACACCGCCGGGCTCTCCTCACACGGGAGCGGGATCTGGAGCTCATCACTGGAGATCGCGATTAACCACGATCAAGAATTCTTTCCTGGGCAGCCCCAGATTTCATCGTCGTAAATTGCTCACTAGTACCGAGGAGGTATGTGCTGTAACAGATATAATAAAAATATAATTTATTCCTTGTCGTTACACGCACATATTTAATATTCAAATTAATCGCAATACATAGTTATTAGTGAAAATCGCAGTTTTTCAGTCGGCGTTTTCGACGCGCGATTTAGTTTTTTTCCTTAACAGAAATCAAATATCGATGGATGTTTCTGTAATTGATGAAATTCTCCTAAGCGAAGATTAATTGAAAATTCAGCGTAGTATAGCGCAGTGGGTGATTTATACCGTATTTTAATGTGTTGGTTTAACATCAAGTATCTATTGAATATTATAGGTACACCTCACGCCGGATTCTTCGCCGGAACTTACGAAAAAATCATGGTTCGGTAGTTTGATGACCACGGAGAAAGACGAAACCTTCACCGTTTTAGTCAAGGGAAAACCGCTAGCCAGTGTAAAAGCCGATCTGATTCATGCTTTTTTATCGGTGAGTGTACCTCGAAGCCTACTATTATCCGTTTTGGAATAAGTCTTGGAAATATAAGCTTTAAATAAAGTAATAAAACTACTATCCATTTAAAAGGAATAATATTCATGTTTGCGAGAATTGCATACGCACAGGCGAAGCATTTGATAAAGTTCGTTAAAGCATTTGTTAAAAATCTTTAATAGAATATATAAAAGAAATTTAATAATATATATGTTTACATGTATGGTTCCCAGAATATTTTCTGTTAGAACTTTATTAGAATTTAATTCTAATTATACCTGTATATTCGATTGACCTCTCTTTGATATATTCAATTTGACATAAACTGTACGGTTGCAGATAGCAGAATTATCTCATAGCGTGAGCTCGCCAATGTCGTTCAGAGTAGAATACAAAAGAGGTAGTACCGCACCAGCCATGTTCCAGAGACAAGTGCGATTTCAAGTTGACATTAGCGCGATTTCGAAGCAGCCGAATGAGCCCCTCTTCGCCATCACCTTCACATTACTGAGCGGTAAGCGCATAGTCACGTTCTTACGACCTTCTCTTCAATTAAAAAATTAGAATTCTCATCATTCTTAAATCAGACATAGCACAAAAAAGCCATCAAGGAACGGAAAAGCCAAAAGTTTAAACTGAATCGTTCTTGGAGAAGTATACGAAGCCTTCGCGAAAATATGCCGGTAGATATGGTGGATCGCCTCGCACTTAAGCGCTTGGCAGTCATCCAAGCGCAACTAGATCGATGTTACCTTGACACGTACAGCTAATATATACATGTAATTTTATGTTCTATCCGTATATGTATATTCTACGTTCGGTATGTCGACGCCATAGATTTCCGACCTTTCTTCTGACGAGTCGTTTATATTAGTTTCTTACGGCCGACGAGAACAAGCCGCGGCGTAGTCGCTCGGCTCATAAATTTAGTCTTTCAGAAACACCCTACGTGAAATTCAACTATATATTTTAATAAGCAAAAGCAATCCTCACTTGAGGCACAATTTAAAAACGCTAATTTTCAAGGAAATCATATTAATCCTTGATGGTACATTTTTTTATAGAATAGTGGAATTTTTTCTAAAAAAGAAAAAAGGGTCAGACATTAAAGTCAATTCGATGTTCGCAGGAAACATCCGAAGATTCAGGCGAGTATGCGAGCATATTCAATCTCAGGTGTGTTCGAGAAATGTGGGTATGAACTTGGGAGGACAAAGCAGAGCCGCGCCTCCTAGTCCGAGGGCCTCGAGAAAATTCACCACAGAGATGAGTGAGAGTTCGAGCTGCGGCAGCGACACTAGTGAACGACTCTTTCTCAATCCTCATCCAGCTACCAGACAGGTAGTCTGTTTCAACAAGGTAGCGCATCATCCCCATCATCTTCATCTTCATTATCATTGTCATAATAATTAATAATTACCACTCTTTTATCTCTAAATCGTTCATTTTTCAAATAAAAATTCTCGTTAAGTTAGTTTCATGAAACCCCACATCGTTCCTTTTTCTTCACATTCATAATCTAGATTAACGTTATCTAGGTTGTCCGCTTGTTGTACGTGAATTTGAATAAATCGCTTTTTTAAATTTTATTTGTAGAAAATTCAAATATTTTTTATTTTATTTTATTTCATTTTATTTAAGGCTACTCTGTAGAGATTTGCACGGGATAGCGAATGTTAGGAGAGAGCTATCACCGATTAACGAAATAACGAAGCATATATCGTATCGGTTTCAGATCGATTCGGACATCGAGTCGGATACATCTGTATTCGACGTGAAGTCGCCGACCCGCGAGAACGGTAGAAGAAGCTCGACATCGACGAACAATAACAATGCTCTGTCGGGCGATACGACACCGACGCCAGGCAGCCCGCCAAAAGCGGTGCGAAGTAACTCAGAGAGCCAAAACACGCCCGAGAAGAAATGTGTGACCACAATGAGTGGCAACAACATAGCGTGATACTACCAGAACCTTCGCTTCGAGTTTCGATCAAGTCTGAAAAGCCTATGGGACAGCGCTCAGAGATTCTGGTGAGGTTTCCTCTGACGAACGCTTGCAACGCTTTAACTGAACTGCAGAAAATGCGTGAGACACATCTGTATGCGTATAATGCGACATTGCAACAAATAAGATTGAGGTCTAACATCATAAATCTTACCGTCAGCAGTAGTAACAAGAAAATAGAAATACGACAATGTGGATAGCGCGCTTATTTGCGTTGTGTAATTCGAAACATCGAAACCATTAGTGCGAGCTCCGGATAAAGTTTTCATTCTCAAAGTAAAATATTTAATTTTGTTTCGAAAGATACACGTGTAAAAATTTTCCTCAAATAACTCGAAATTTAACGCTAGAAGCGATATTAAATGCAAACATCCTATTCTGCGTTCGTAAGCTAAATGGATCTGTGAGAGAGAGAGAGAGAGAGAGAGAGAGAGAGAGAGAGAGAGAGAGAGAAAGGGAGAGAGAAAGAGAGAGACACTATTTCCAATTCACCTCCAGACCTAAAACCGCCGAATGTCATATATATTTCAATAAACAAGCCTACATAAAGAATTATGCATGAAGAGATTCGCGATTACTCAAGAAGAGAAATGTTAAGTATATTTAAAAAAATGTGTTTCTTGCGAAACTTAAGTGCAATAATATAACGTTACTGTATTATTTCGCCCCCATGCACATACAATGGGTATTACTGCAAAATTGCATCGCGCTGTGTTAAATTTGTGTTAACAAATGGTAATGTTGTGCTTAGGCATATTTTATTTATTAATTATACACGGGAAAAAAATGAAGTTGCTTCAATTAAACGTCACGGGCTGCCACAAGCGTATGTAGTTAATTCAATTGGATATTATTGGACCGAATATTTAAATTATTAAAACAATAATCTGATGTTTTATGTTCATTCATATTGATGTTGCATCAATAAATTTTATCGCAAATAACACTAATGCTGTTGATACGTCATTTTTCTTCCGTGTAGAAAAGATCTAATGCCGTTGCTTGGAGAGCACCATATCGTTACCCCATATATATTATAAATTATTTGTCTCCAAAGTTATAATTTTTATTCGCTCATCGCACAATTTTTTTGCTTACAATTTCATTACATCAATTTCCTTCTAGCAGCAATCTATTCCAACAACGCACCGCATATATTCTGACAACATAAATCTAACAACATTGACAAGAAACACGGTAGGCGCGTAGAATGCCTCAAGAATTTTTTTTTACATATGACGGAAAAGAAAACAAATTAGAGAGAGGTACAAAGAAAGGTTTCCGACTAATAAAAGATATTAATAATAAATACACACGCAAGTCTCATGATCGTATACGAAGCATAGATATTCGTTTGGTTTTTGCAAGATGAAAAGCGGAGGACGACCATGGGCATGCAAAACCTGTCGCAAAGTGAATTAAAGAAGCTAACGCGTTGCTGAATGTAAAACTCATATGGAAAAAAAAAAATATATATATATATATATAGGTATTACAAAAGCAGTAAGAACTGCACTTCCTTAAGCGATATAAGGAATAAGTATATATAGTTATATCATAAAGTTATTCTCAACACAGACATATCTCAAAATTGTCCCTATTGGCTTCTTAATAAAAAGCGATATGAGGCGTATAAATACGCGTCATCATTTTAAAGCGAAGGTTTGTTATATAAGACTACATCGTGATATATGTTTACGAAGAAAGGAGGAAAGACTATAGATAAAGTAACGGAGGAAATAACGAGCGTTGAGCGCCCGGATATTCTCGGAGATGTATATCTTGAAATCGATCGATTTTCTGAGAGTACAATGTGGAAAAGAGATTGTCCTTGATGATAATCCAATGACGCGATCTTTAAAGTTTACACGATTAGGATTAGATTAGTAGGTGAGAGCGAAAGTGCATAAATGTTCGCACAAATCAAAATTGTGATTTTTTTAGCGCGCGTTAGATCCCCCAATTAGGCGCTCTCGCTTTAGATATTACCTACGTATATTATATCGCGCATGTGGCGACTCGTTCCTATATATAAATATCCGAGGGCTATATCTTTATAATCGATTAACGATACGGAAGAAGAGAACTAACAATCTACTTTTTCCGTTGCATTTCGGAGTGGCAAAATTTCGCGAGATGCAAAATGCGGCGGTGTTTTTCCAGTTAAAGGCTCAGCTAACGGCAGACACGTTGTCATTCCGCATTATCAAGAAAAAATACGTAATGATACGTATCGAAAATACTATTATGTACGATGAAAAATGCGTGGGTGAAATTTTATAAAAAGTCGTTGATCCTTAACTATTTTCAATTTTTATATATTATAGTCACTCCTATTATTATAGTGACACACAGACATTTAACAGCGACTTGAAGCTAACAAGGGAATTATCTAAAGTATTATTTATATGCAAAAACACCAAATCATAGATGAAACGTAAATGTTTCTTTTTTTCTCCATCGCTTTCCAAAAACCCAATTATTTTTTTTTTTTTATTGTTGCAAAAATGAATCATGACGATTCGATATGGCCAAAGACAGAACAAGCATTAATATCAGTAGTTAAAGATTAAACATATACAAAAGTTGGTAAATTATCCACGAGTGTGTCATTCGTTGATCGTATAGGATAATTATAGCGAGAAAAACGGAGACGGATATCATTACTTAAATATATAGATGCGATTAATCCGCAATGGGAAAAGCCTTCGTTACCTTCCGTGCGCATTATTCGCAGAAAGAAAGAATAATGGTATCCTCTGAAATCGCTTGATAGCGTAAATTATAATTAATCAATTTTCTGTTTGATATTTTTCACGTTGAAAAATCAGACTTTGCGCGAAATTGTTTATTACACGTACGAGAGCAAAAATAATAGAAAGCGAGAGAGAGAGAGAGAGGGGGGAAGAGAGAGCAAGTGAGCGTTTACATATATATGAGAAAAAATAAGAAAGGAATGAACGTTATGGTTACACATAGAAAATAAATGTGAATTTAGTATTAACAATACAAACACCACACACACACACACACACACACACACACGCGCGCGCGCGCGCGCGCGTTTCACTACGTATAATTAAAACTAGCATAAGCTTGCAATTATCTATTTACTAATTGCGGTTAAATAAAACTACTTATACAGTGCGTAAGTATATTATAATAAGAAAATGGGAGGAGGGACGAAGTAGTGGGTGGACGGACGTGGTTATAGAGAAAGAGAGAAAGGGGATATATATAAAACAAATTACCGGCCATATTAAATTAGGATTTTATATTGTGCAAGTCTGTGAGTCAAGAATGTGAGCTAAGGGAGGAAAGCTAAAGCAACTTTGGTATGCAAATCCCATATTAACAATTCAAGCGAATTACAATACAGTTCTGCGCGTAAAGATATAAACGTATTAAATCTGTCTCCTATTTCGTAAAAGGCAAACTGAGGGGAATCCGCGTGATATTTTCGTAGGTCGATCCAGAGCGCGCTAAAGCGATACTTAGCAAATGTATTATAAGTAGATGAGATACGAGGGATACGAGGGTGCGTTGCATCGATCCTCGACGAAATATCTCGCCGATAGCTGTGCCGCTGACGTAACATCGCGAAGTCTCTTGTACGAAAGAAAGAACAGAAGATTACTCGCTATCTCTTAACGTGTCTCCGACTTATTTTTCGATTCGCTTTTGCGCGCCGCGCCGCGCCATGCCGCGATCTAGCGTGCGAGCGATCACGCGATCGGTCCTCAATGTCCTCGCATGTATACGTGCGAGATTGTTATCCGGCCGAAGAATTTGCTTAAAAGCGGCGACGTAGCACGTAGCACGAGAGAGCGTGAATATCGATCGCGTCGCTGCACAGCCAAATGCGATTTTGAGACTTGCAATTTATTCAACCGGACGACAAGGTCGTTCAGAAGGTATTCTTCCTCGCGAAATGGTTAATATAAGTTTCGAACTTCGCAACCGTCTCTTCGCCGGCATGCATGTCGCGTTCGCGCCGATCTCTTTCCGCTGAATCATGAAATATCGGTGATAATACTGATAATGACGAACGGACGTACGCTTTCCCGATAGTTTGGAGCTCGCGCGCGGATCGTAGCAAAATTGTCTCGCCGCGCCGCAAAAAAGGCGCGTATTAGGTCTGCAGGCATTATATACAAATTCCCGACGTACCGTACTTTTAAGGCATTATAAGCTAGGTTGAATATATTATAGAAAATTTTTATACGATTTATAAGACAATGCAATTTGCGCATGCGATCGATTAATTTATTACACACGCACGTTTCCTTGTTGGCGTTTTTGTTAAATGTGCACTATATTCTTCGGGGCGCGGTGTGTCCCGCGCCGCGGCCATCCCGCATACCGCTGACCGTGACAGTATCGCGAGTGCCGTCGTGATCGAAGCGTGTCGGGCGACAGTGATACAACCCTCTGAGTTCCAAACATTATTTTCTTCCAAATCAAATGTGTCTTATATTTAATTAGGTTGAGAATAATTCGTGAAACACCAAAAATAAGATAATAAAAAAATTCTCATTCGCTTTGATTCTTACGGGCGTGCACAAGATCTCGCGATGTTGGGCATGTATACTCAGAGGGAAAAATAAGTAGATGGCGACGGGTCACCGCGACGTGCCTCGCGCCTCGCGTCGTCCTCGCATTTCCTCGAGGACGCGTCTTACCTATTGTAAGATAGCTCTCGTCTCCAAGTGAAAAATTCCGCGTGGTTAATTATTATTATCATGCTTCTCCCTATTATAAATCGCGCGCATCCATATATAATAATATTTATCGTGCGTCTTTCGTAATCTCTCGGCGCGACCGTCGCGTCGCGCCTATCGTGTGTACCTATTTCTTTGACTGTCACTTTGATCTTTCGTAGCCGCAACAAACGACGAGGTCCAATTAGTTTTAGCCAAGATTTAGTGAAAGCGGGGAAGAAGAGCTCACCAAATATTCGTGATATCGAAGTTAATCTATGGCAACAAGAATGTCGAAGAGATGTCCTCGTTTTCAGACATCCAAAGTCTGAGTTGTCTAGGAAGTCGCGTTGCAATTTGCGATGCAAACATCGCGTCACGCTTATCGGTTGCAAGTTGCAACCGATGCACCACCAATATCATCGCACTGATCGCCGGGTTTTGTAAATCAGCACGTACCTCTTGTCCTCTTATCATCGCGATCGTAGACCACGTATATAAGTAGACACGATTAGCGAGTAGTATGTGGGACTCGAGAGAGCGTGCGCTATTAGGTTCCATCGACGCGCGCGACGGTCGACGAAGACGAAGTAGCTTTTTCTCTCTCGTATACAACTGGCGTCGACGCCTCTCTGGAATCTAAAATTATAAAATAAAACGGAAAATTGTCAAACTGATCGTGCATCGCTAGAGAGGTAACGAAATTTTGCGATCGAATAGGATAGGGATTGAAAGACAAAATCTCTTTGAATTTCAAGTTAATTTTGCGTCGGCGAAAGGACGATTTGAATCGATCCCAATTGTAATTAAACATTATTTATGCGGGAAGGAACTAGATAATTTCTCAAAATACAGTATGTGTTTCCCAAATACAGTTATTTTTTAGAAAAGCATTAGAACTGCAATCTTATTACTACTATACTATAATGTAATAATTAACATGAAATAATAATTTCTAAATATATATGTTCTTTTCTGATAGTCGCTTCGCATATTTAGCAATATTTTGCAATAAAAATTCAAAAATTGGCGACTAGTTCCTTCCTTTTTACGTGCATAATTACGTTCGACATAAAAGAAAACGCTTCTTCCTCGCGTTATCGCGTTCGAAGTATAATAGGCTCGAGTTTTCTTTTTCTCGAACAACAGCAAAAGCGCCGCGGAACGTAAATCAGTAATTTTTCAAATTTCCCTCGCGTTACGAGCTTCGATCTATAGTAGTCGCGCGTATGTATAGTATGTGCTCTGAATATTCAGTGACGTCCAGACAAACTGACAATAACGGCTGTGAGTGAGCGGTATATTCTCTTCAGCAAAAATCTGTTGTAGCGTAAACCGCGTTCCGCTCGATTTGCCCGTGTGAATCGGACGATCATCGTGTCCGATCGATATTACTACACATACACCACAATTTTAACGTACACACACACACACACACACACACACACACACACACACACACATACATAGCACGCATAAAAGCGCATGCACGCATCGATTGATTTGTATACGCTATCGGAATAAACTTTTTTCGATCGATACGGCTCGTATCGTTTTCCTCTTCGCACTCTAATTTTCGACACTTACAGCTTGGAGCCGCATTTTAGCATCCCACGTTTGTAGTAAGCCACGTTTCGGGAAAATTTCGAGGGCTCACTTATATTACATCGCGAATACATCTTACATCATATACTCGAACGTCGTACCAGATTCATGCAATTAGCCTGAGAAAAGAAAAACGATGAAATTCGATGCACTAGCAGTGAACTATTTTTTTACGAATGATAAAAATTGTCCTTGCGGTTATATGCCGATACTGATATTAGTGATATTATAAGCAAATAAGCGATAGGTACTAATCTATTGTACCTATATGGACGATTAGATTCCCTTCGCATGCGAATTACAATGGTATAACGAGTAACACGACTACACATACACATGACAGACACACATTCTTTTGAGCAATCGTCGATCATTCGAGATAGAATTTCCTTCTTGCGGGTACGTGATAGTTTTTTCATAATCATCATATTATACAAAGTGAAAAGCGCGACACCGTAGCACGTACATATTTGCGTTGTGCGAAATTCTGCTTTCGTTTAGAAAAGAGAAAAGAGAAGATAACGCACGACGCAGCGCGAGAATTTGCGAATCTGGTAGGTACGCAATCTGCGCCAAGCGATTAATTTTCCGTCGCGACTTTCACCGCATTAAACGTGCATGCATATGTACCATTGTTTTACTTAAATCTTATTTGTTGAATATCGATTTACGCGCTGCGTTTACCGTTTACCTATTTATCGCGCGTACCGATTGTTCCGATGCGCACGCCGTTTTAGTACGGGGGGCGATTTAAATAAAGAACGACGATGTATAAAGAGCGCGATGTATTTTAGCGCGGGGTGATTATTACCGAGTTGGTCACGTGTCACATGCAATGACTATGAATTATTATGTATTATCCATTATGTATTATTATTATATTATATTATATTATATTATATTATATTATTATTACTATTATTATTATTATTACTATTATTATGAAAATATATCGCGTTAGTTTTTGAACAAACGAATAAGAACACTAGGGGCGGGGAAATAAAAATTGTAACATATTTGTTGATGGCCAATATCAAATATGTATAAAAGTAATAATAATGCAACATTAATAATAAACAGATATTATTAAATCCGCTTGTCTTGTAAATAAAATCACAAAACTTAGTTTCTGAAAATTTAAATATAATATAATATTCTAATTTCGATGATGCAACAAGAATGTAAATCATTCTGTAATTTAATTGTTACTCTATTATTTAGCAAACAACGATTTTACCGACAGTAATTGCTACGAAGTTTTGACTGTGAAGCGAATGTAGATAGAGTATACCAAGTACCAAACTAGATTCGTAAACAAATCTTATTTTTAGAAGTTCGTAATTATCATCCTATGTCCTATATACTTTAAACGAATCATAACCATTTTAACGCACGAAGAGATTGTTTTAAAGAAGATTCTCCGCGTTATATGAAATAAATTGTATTAAGAGTGCATGGCATTATATCAATTTGCATAATTAATTTTCAATTTTAAGGAATTCGTCGAGAATTATATTATAGTTGTGGATGTATTTTTTGGAAGTAGTTAAAATCTATTTCAGATTTCAGAAGAAAAGCGTGGAGAAATATCTTTGACATTAACGGAAAGAGGTTCGCAAAACAATGATAAGTATAGGTATAATTCGCTACCGCAAATATCAAAGATTAATGAGATAAACGGGCGAGACGGAGGTGAATTGATCGATCGGAAGGAATTCGCCCTGCATTGTGCGGTCGCGCGACGACGCGACGTCCGACGTCCAACGTCGGCCAACCGAGCCAACGCGTAACTTGACTGATGCGCACTGCGTGTATCGTGCACTGCGTGGAATAGGGTGGAGGATAAAAGCGGGAAATGTGCGGGAATCTCGATGGAGATTCGCTCGCTAAGCTCGCTTCTCGAGAGAGGATTATCGCGGAACAACCCGGACAACCGAGCTGCCGAGGTGAAACGGCTAGAGCGAAGCAGGAGCAGCGGAGCAGGGGCCGAATAAGGGGACGATTTCGCGCGTCGCGGCGTCGCGGCGTCGCGGCGTCGCAGGTCCGATGCCAAAGAGCGAAGCGCTGTTATGACTCGACTCTCGCGAGTGACGAGTCCGGCTCGGTCTTCGGTCTTCGGTCGTCGGTCGTCGTCGCCGTCGGCGTCGCCCGGAGTCGAGGAGGTGAATCTGCCCTGCCGCTGCGCGCCGGCTCGCGAAAAACACGTGCGAGAACCTTGATTCGGTCTTTACCTTCTTTCCGCGTCCGGTGTTCGACGTATGTATATTCGGTGTAGATCGCTCCGCTTTCCGCTTCCCGTCGGCCTCGTCGGCGCGTCGGTCTGATCCGCGAAATACGTTTTATCGCACCCGCACCTCCCGCTCACCGTTTGTTTTCGTCAAGATCATGAAATGGTACGTATACAAGACGCCCTCCCCCGGCTCCCCGATCAATTGACGTGACGCGACGCGATCAAGTCGAACGCGCCAAGTAATCAATCGAATCTAGCTTCACAGCGTATAACTTTGCTTTTCGCGACCCGCGGGTGCTTTTAATTTTAAGTTAACTAACGCGATTGCAAGCGTGCACCGATTATCTATATATCTATAACCGTTTAATGAACGTATATGCGCGGTTACGTATATATATATGTTTGCGCGCGAGCGTATATCATTTTCTAAACGTTATACGGGCGCATATACGCATACTTGGAGCAGATGATTTACAAGCCTTTGCCAGAGCGTTAAACTTAACCGTTTTGGAATACTTCCCGAAATTATAACTAAGATATATCTGAATTTAACGCTTCTCGGCTTCTCTTATAAATAGAGAGAAAATAAAGCATATTTCTCTACCGAGCTTCTTCTCTCGGCGCACAGTAGATTGAAAGAGTTTGTGACAAAAATTTTTTTTGTAAAGTCGCGGCGTCTCTTTCCTTTTACCTCTCGATCCACTTAATTTCCTCGAAAATAAAAAATTTAAATAATTATAATTTAATCAAAGCTCTTGTTTTATTTTATACATATAACTTTTATTTTCGTAGTTTTATATCTTAGCAAAAGCGTTGATATATATTTATTTGAAAATCGAAATGGTTTGGTAAGTCAAGCTACGATACAAAGCGTATACATATAAGGCATAGTCGGCATTAGATAATTAAGAAGCGACAATAACTTTTGACGCTTAATTATATAACGATATATCATTACCGTCTATTTTAGCGCCCGGGGCCTCTATGCCTCTATATATTCTCTATCTACGATTTGTATCGCGTCCGAGAGAGAAACGGTATATATATATATATATATATATATATATCCTATTATTAAAGCCTCTTAAATAATCATCGCGTCGTATATATTCTTCAAATCCATTTTGCGTTACCATTACCATTCGATAACTACATGTAAAACACAAATTGGTCGTGCATCCGTGCACCCGTGCATGTGTCAATTGATTTAATAGGACTTACGGAATATATTCTATTCGTATGTATATAAGTAATCCGAAATCCAAGTGAATAGGTGCGTATATAAATGATAACGCGCGGGGGGGGGGCTGTGCTCTATCGCTCGCTTATTTCGAAATTTAGATTGAGCGATAAACGAAATATTTCGCGTTCTAAAAAGCTATTCTTATTTCCGCGCAGATCGTGCATCGCGCAGATCACGCATTGCAGATGTGGCCGCGCAACGTTGGCTCGTTGGCTCGTACGGAATAAGAAAACGGAGTGAGAAAAATGGAGACAAGTTGAAAAAGTTGTCTGGCGAGGAGGAAGATGGTGCTCTCGGTGTATTATATGCCGAGTGAGGCCGTTTAAAAATAGACGTTTAAAATTGAATTATGCCCTCTAGCAAAGGAAGCCGCGAGCGGACGGTCAAAATTTTATTATAAGCGCTTTACGCCACTTTAATATAATTAACCAAAACCTTTTTTATCCAACCCAATTAACCCAGTATTTAAATTTATGAGAAAAGACAGCGCGACAATTGATGCGAATTCCAAATTCCAAGTACGATACAGTAGGGCCAATGACGAGTATTTTCCTGTTATAATTACTCCGCTGTAATCAAGAGATCTTTCCTAGCTTTTTCTAAATTACACGCGACAGCTCCAAGCTCCAACGCCGCGATAACGGGCAATCGAATTCTTAATGACAATGACCTTTATTAATGGGCATAATGCGGTATGCGTGGCGGTATGCATATTGCGTAGGCAGAATACTATACGCATACGTATATGCTTGATGCGCGCTCTATAACTGTCTCTTGTCACAAAAAATTCCCGTCTTCTTAAAATAACAATTCACTCGCGGAAGAACCTCGTGCCTCGTGCCGCGCGGCGCGCTTCACGCTTGCGACTTGCGACTTGCGACGCGCGACCAGTTGCGAGTTGCGACCGACTCTCGCAGAGGTTAGGTTAGGTTAGGTTATACATTAATAAGCCGCGAATAAGCGCTCCTCGAACCTCGAATACGACTCGATCGTCGATGATCGTCAATGAACGAGCACTCGTGGTGAAACGATAATACGATTGATGATTCATATAGAGGAGAAAGATACGTTACGAATTTAAATATTTGTAATTGTCCATCTCCTTTTCCACGATGCGCCGTGAAAGGAAATTTCATTTAGTCGGCGTTGGTTGTCGTTGTCGCGCCGATGCGTTTATTTACCATGCGGATGCGGAACTTTGACGCGCGCAACGCGCAACTACACGTAAAGCCCGGTCTACATAGGCCGCAGTCCGCAGTCCGCAGTTCGCAAAACGCAAACACACGCACAGTCTACATATGTCAATCTAACCTCTTTGTGTATAGAGGTTAGATTGACATGTAGACTGTGCGTGTATCTTACGTTTTGCGAACTGCGACCTATGTAGACCGGGCTTAAAAGAGCGCAAGATCTACGCGAGATAATAACCAATAATAAACGTGCGAGAGAGAAAGAAAGAGAAGAAGCGACGGGCGCGGGCGTGTGTGTGGTGGTGTGCCGTATGCGGCGTGTGCCGTGACCTGCCGTGTGCCGTGTGCCGTGCCGTGGGGCGTGGGGCGTGGGGCGTGGGGCGTGGAGAGAACGAGACAGAGCGAGAGAGAGAGAGAGAGAGAGGCCAGCATAGCAGGCAGGAGGGTGCATCGATCGATCGCCGTACATCGCGCGCTATCTCCCGGCGATTTCGCGCACTACGATTCTCGTGCGGTGCGAAATCGAAAGATGGCCGTCCCCGTCCCGCTGGCATTTGACGGCAAGTTTCACGGCCTTCACGGCACTCGCGGCAGCCGTAGACACCCGGGCCCGGCCCCGGCCGCGACGAGCGAGTGATCGGCTACACGGTAATACGAGACCGTTGACCGTTGCGCGGACGGCCGCGGCGGCCCGGCCAAGAGAAGGATATGGCGGCGGCAACGACGACGACGGGATTGTGAAAAGGGAGCTGTGCGCTGGGCGCGTGCCTTGTGCCTTGTGCGACGGTGTCGTCTCCGCCGAGAGTACGTCGCGGTCGCGCACGAGCGGCACGAGAAGAACGTCGCGAGACGCGACGTCGCACCGTGTGAGCGCGGTGTCTCTAGCAGACGACATTGTTAGTAAAAATAAAATACCATTGTATACCTATATATATATATATATATTTGGATCGGCTGAATTCGGCTAACGGCTTGTCAGTTTCGCGCTCTCGGCGCTCTCGCCCTGCCTCGTCGCTCTCGGACCATCTCGGACTAGTCGGACTGAGTCGGACTCTCGGTCTCGGGTCTCGGTTTCGGTAGTGTGCGCTGTGCGGTATATGGAATAGTAGATAGTGGATACGCGCGGCGGTTCACGGTTGTTGTGATTGGTGGCGATCTCGGTGAAAAACGAAAAACGCGTTCGTTCGCGACAACGCAACGGGCACAACGGGCGAACCCGGCGTCCCCGGCGAACGTCTCGCCGCGACGTGAAAATTCGTTTACCTCGCTGCCGTTGGTCGTAAGCGGCGAAAGAAGGTCGCTTTTTATGTCACGCCTCGCCGGCCTCGCGTCGATCGTCAACGATGATCGCCCGTCGACGTCGACTCGTCGACAGCGTCGGCACTGTCGGCACCGCCAGTCGAGAACAAAATTATTGCGAAAAAGAGCCGAAAATGTGCGTGTGCGTGTGCGTGTGCGTGCTCGTGCTCGTCGTGCTCGACTCGAGCCTCAATTGATTGTCGTGACCGTCGTGAGCTCGTGACTCGTGACTCGTGACATCCGTTTATCCGTTAGTCGGCGATGGTCGGCGAGCCGAATCACGCTGGCAGAGTAACGAAAACGATTGGTAACGATCGCTAGGCTAGGTCGAAGGTCGAAGGCAAAGGTAGAGAGGGAGAGAGAGCGCGAGTGCCGCGAGCGCGAGCGATCGAAAGATCGCTTGAGATATGGAGATTCGCTTCAGAACCGAATAGCAAGTGATAGCAAGAAACCACAAGAAACTGATTCAGCGACAGCGACAGCGACAGCGACAGCGACACTTTTATCTCGCACGCAATCATGGCTGCCTAGCGCAGGGCGCGTATCGACCAATTTTGTCAAACGTCATTTCAGGTTAAAATCGTATTCGAGATGCATTAACGCGTTAACATTGCAGTTTACGATCAAGATCGGCGCGGTGCATATATTTACGACATAATCTCTGTCACTTAACGCTTTCCAGGTCCGCGAACCCCGAGGATTCGGCGTTGAGGAATGTAGGCGACGAAAGCACGGATCAAAATAATAATATAACTATGACGAGCGAAGATCTGCTGCAGCCCGGCCATGTGGTCAAAGAGCGTTGGAAAGTTGTAAGCTTGTTTTAATTCTTCCCACGTACAAGTCCTTCCAAGACATTGTCCCTTTCAGTGTGTGTCACTACTTTTATTAAGAAATAATTTAAAGCTGTCGATGAACATTACGTATATCAAAGGAAAAATATTTTTATATCGATGCTGTATTTGCCGTTTGGTCAGTGTAGCTCAGATATATATATTGTCTAAGAAAAACATGTGTCTTTTTTATATATAGGTGAGAAAAATAGGTGGCGGGGGATTTGGTGAAATTTACGAAGGTCTTGATTTAATGACGAAGGAACAAGTTGCCCTTAAAGTTGAATCTGCACGGCAGCCAAAACAAGTCTTGAAGATGGAGGTAGCTGTACTGAAAAAATTACAGGGTTAGTATAAACTTTTTAACTAAACAGATATTTATGCTCGCAAAATTAAGTCAGATATATTTTTTTTATTTCTGAATATTATTGCCTTATTATATAAAAATTGTTCTAGGTAAAGACCATGTTTGCCGTTTTATTGGCTGTGGACGTAACGATCGATTTAATTATGTTGTAATGCAATTACAAGGAAAAAACTTGGCGGAATTGCGCAGAGCACAACCGCGAGGAGCTTTTTCACTTTCTACTACGTTACGTCTTGGTCTTCAAATTTTGAAAGCTATAGAAAGTATTCATCAAGTGGGATTTTTGCATAGAGATATTAAACCTGTAAGTGTGTGCTTAAAATATTGTTGTTTACACAGAGTTTACATATTTTGGATAATCTGTACTTTTACTGAACCACCACCACATATTGTAGAAAGAGATTACATAGTCATAAGAATATTAATAGTAATATTTTGTATTACAGTCAAATTTTTCAATTGGCCGCCATCCGTACAACTCAAGGCTGGTATACATGTTAGATTTTGGTCTAGCTCGACAATTCACGACCAGTACGGGAGAGGTGCGACCGCCTCGTGCCGCTGCGGGATTTAGAGGAACCGTCCGATACGCGTCAGTCAATGCACACAAAAATAAAGAGATGGGCCGACATGATGATTTATGGTCACTATTTTATATGCTAGTCGAATTTGTTAATGGGCAACTGCCGTGGCGAAAAATAAAAGATAAAGAGCAAGTAAGTGTCGGAGAGTTTTTTGAAATTTACAGGACAGTTATAAGATACAGGGGCAGTTTTGTGTGTAATTAAAAGCATTATATAAGTATCTATTTGTAAAATCTTGTATGTACAGGTGGGTCTCATGAAAGAAAAATATGATCATCGATTACTTTTAAAACATCTCCCATCCGATCTACGAGTCTTTTTAGAACACATTCAGGTAATCTTCGATATGATTTGTACTAATTATATGATGGTTAAATATTTGTCTTTGTAATAATGCGAAACATTTATATATTTTCATAGAGTTTGGAGTATGCAGATAAACCAGATTACGGTATGTTAGCCGGTCTGTTTGAACGATGTATGAAACGTAGAGGTGTAAAACCAAACGATCCCTATGATTGGGAAAGGCCATTAATAGCTAATGAAGGTTTATCAAGTACTAGATCATTACCTACGGTAGCTGTACCACCTGCTCTTACTACAGCTACTACTCTCAATCAGCCTCCAACCACAAATGTGGATACGAATAACCAAGAGAACGTGGAACCAGACAACAGAAAGGAGTTAGATGTAAGAAATGCAAAACTCGTATAAATATTTTTATCTTATTCATCTTAAATCTTATTAGCGGACAGCATTTATATACGTGCTACATTTTTAGAGATCTTTAATATTTTTTAACGTTTTAGAGAATGCAATCCATTTTTTTTTTTTTTTTTTTTTAATCGTGTTTTTTGTTTTGCATTTGTTTGACACAGGCACAATTGGATTACGAAAGTATATATAGAAGAAACAGGCAACGTGGAATAGAAGGTTCTCCAGTGCCATTTGCAGCAGCTATCAGCAATCATGGTAGGGATAAAAATTGCAATGCCACAATACCAACGACGGATAATACGCATCAACAGGTCGCGCAACAGACTGTGCCACCTTTGCCAACCCAAGGTTTGTACAGTTTTACAACCTGTATGTTGCAATCTATATTGTTTGTTTGTTTTTTTGTTAAATTTATCACATAGTACGTATCCTTCATCGCATAGGATCTCCCAAGAAACGACGCGCAGTCTCGATGGCAGTAGAATCTCAAGTTCCTACGCCAGTAGAAAAGCAGGTAGATAACGAGGGAGATGCATTGATGGCTTCCGCACGTTCCGCATCCGAGGTTCCTCGTCTTAAAACAGTAACAAATGCAACAGCACCACTTAGGAAATCAGCGAGCGGCGCTACATTGCCCGCTACTCTCGCCCGTTTGCGCATCGCTACACCCGAGGGAACGTCTGGGGAATTACCGAGCCCTCGTATACAGACGGAAGTCGACGCTTCTTATTGCTCTTATGACGTAACTAATACTAAATACGTTGGAAATCAAAGCCCGGTGAATACGCGATCTATATTTTACACGACAGATTTTTATACTTACATTACAACTGACAGTTGCACAAATTTGATATTTTCAGGTAACTGAACAAAGAGAACCTCTGAGAAGAGAACCCAGAAGGAGAGCAGATAGCCGACAACAAGTCAGAAGCGGACGTTCGGCGGTACGTGACTGTTCTATTACGCAATTTGCGCAAATAGACGACGACAACGTGTCCGCCCTGCAACAAGTGACCAAAGGCGGCGGAGGATTGACTCTGGCTTCGCAATGGAAATCACAATTTGACGATTCCGAAGAGACTGATAACGAGTGGAAGGGCGAAAATTTGCAGAGTCCCGAACACAAAGGGACAAATGCCCCATCCATACCGCCACAAGTAAAAATTCTTGCTTATTACAATAAAGAAATTATATACCTATAAGCAGGAGCATATTACACTAAAAATGGTCGAAATTTAAACAAGTTTACGCATGCTCGCATGCAGTCCACAGGTATCATCGAGGGTTCACAGCAATTTGATACAAAACCCGTCGCAACTCAATCAAATGCCTCAAATGTGTGTCAACAGCAGTCTTTAATGCCCATGCCCATAGCACTGTCGAAAATAAGCGAGGATTCTCCGAGACCAGCGGTGCCGCATAGATGTTTAAACATTGCGGGTATCGAAAAATATCCAGAACTGCAAGGAGCACTCCCGCGAGCTTGGAGCGTTCCAGTTTTAGCGCCACACGTTCGAGCTTATCTCGAAGCTCCATTGGTTCGTACCGTGTTCTACGTACGAACGCTATTGGTTGCTTTTGCACAGACGTATCTAAATTTCGATGGTAACAGGTTCAGCAAGCGGCATTTGATGATTTGCTGTATGAAGTCGATGTTATGAGGAATATTGCTACTCGATACGATGAACCGAGACAGACCGCACCAGTTAGAAGATCTAGTCTACCAGCGGTAGCTTTCTCTCCCGATGCAATGTTTAACACTCCTAGAGGAGAGGAAGAGGAAGAAGCAGTAGCGGGTAGATTGGAAATCAGAGTGGTAGATGCAACCGGTGGTGCTACAATTGTACAGACTAGTGCTGACAGGGAACCGTTACAAAGTACGTGCAAGCGATTGGTTTTTTTTTCTCTCTCTCTCTCTCTCTCACAAATCTGTTATTGATTATAGTGAATCAGTGCGTTAGTCAACTGCAATCCATTTTACGTTTATAATGCAAATATTTGCATTATCTGAATTTGTAGAGAAACTGACGAACGGCACGGCAGGTAGTCCAGCTAGTCCTAATCCGGGACCGGAAGAACCATCGATATATTACGACGCGACCGAGAATCGACCAACTGCAAACGCGAGTTTGCAAAAGGAATCGATTAATGCCACTACTGCCTTGACTACTGTACAAAATGCAGTACCGATTCGTGATACGAAGGACAATAAAGAGAAGGAAACATCTAGTAGGACGTACATCGCTCATAGTAAGATACCGGTTCCTGTTAGAAGTCCAAGGTGTTCGTTATCCGAATCGACGCCCGAGACTAACACTTTAAATATCAAGGCGGGAACTGGAAGTGACGTAGAAAAACTACCCGTGCCTGCGACCGCAACTAAGGAAAAAGAGAATAGTTAGTAAAACTAATATAATATAGATTCTATATAGCGGCTAAACCAATCATGTCACCTTTAACTTCAGCCAGCTCTGCCGAAGATGAAAATTTAACTGGATGTACGCCCGCTTTGCGCCGCCGAAGACAAAGTGAAAAATATGTGACAGACGCTAGTCAGCTGAATCTGCAGTTCCAAAGACCGCAACATAGAACGAGACCGCAATCTGAAGTATTGCCAAGACTTTCTCCCAGGGGAGTACCTTCGCATCTTCTACGGGAGCCTGGTAAAAAATCCGAAGAGAGCAGTGAAAGTGATTCTAATAGCAGTGGACCGCCAAAATCTTCTCGTCAACCACCACCACCGCCTACATCGTTGCCACCTCACATAGCAGAAAATAAAGCTAGGTGAATATATATCGCACACACGTATCTGACTGGTACACGAAAAAATAGTCTCATTGTCAGATATTTGATATATTATTTCCTTAGCTTGATATGTCACTACGTAAAATTAATTAAAACTAATGATATCGCATATAATTTCCCTTCTGAATAAAGATGTCAATTTTCTGTAATTATAGATGCCGCCGTTATTGGCCCATACCAGACGCAACGGTTGCCAGCAGAGAATCGTGAGATTTGATGTTAAAAATGACAAATAGCCTTTGTTTGTGTTAAGAGATTGAGAAGGCTTTTACTGCTCAACCATCTGAGAATGTGATATCATTTGGGACACCGAAAATACGCAATTTTTCTGATAAATACGTCGGATACATGAAAATTTTAGTAAAAAATAATCATATCTATATAACTACAAAGAGATACAGAACATAGCTGTTCATTTAGCGTGCGAAAATGTAATTGTCTGTGAATGCGTATTCAATTAATGCCGCTTTAATTAATTGCTGAACTTGTTGAGCGAATTTCTCTAAAGAAATCTTTCTAATTATTTTTGGGGGCATGTGCTCAATAAGTCACAGCAAATTGAATGAAAGTGTACATGAGATTGCTTTCAGTGTGCAAGCAGTACAATTATCTGGTAATTCGAGACGGTCGCTTTTTTTAAGATTATACTTTTTTTTTACTTATAACACTTGTCACATTATGTTACAATAGATTTGTTCGTGTTGCTTGAAATTCTCAAGAATTCCTGCTCTTAAAACGAGATAAATAATACATTGGGCATTGTGTGGAGAAAAAGAAAGCAAAGATTTTAAATGCAAACAGTGCGAGCAACACGAACAAAAACCTGGTCCATTCAGTATCTTTTAAATTTCTACATATGATAATTTTTTTTTTTTTTTTTTTTTTTTTTTTTTAAATCTGTTGGATTTACAATAGCTTTGTTTATGCATATGTTCTGTAAATGTTACCAGAACTCTATCCTTTTATTAAATATTCCATCTGATGGAATTTTCTTTGCACGGAAGTATCGAATGCACTTATCTACATAATTTATGCATAATTCATGCATAATTTATCTGCAATAATTTGTTCATATTATATAAAATATCCTATATAGAAACAGGTTTTATAAGATTTATAAATCTTATAAGATTTTATTAGTGATGGCTGCAAAGTAATATAAACACATTTTTGTTATAAAAATATAATTATTACAATTACTGTTGTACACTGTGAAACATATTTTATTTGTTAAAATAATACGAATATTTTATATCTGAAGAAAAAACCAAGTGCTCGATAATTTATTAATTAAAATTATACTCGTCCGATTTATGAGAGTGCTTTAAATTATTAGAAATTTAGAATTGCTTTCTTGCAATGAGCATAAATCACGTAATAATATAAGTTTTGTGGATAATATAAGAAAGCATGGATAATAGGTATTATTTAGTGTTGCAAGAAAAAGAAATGAGTTTTTAACGAAGTGGCTCTAGAATAATTATAAAATTCGGGCCAGATGTGTAACTAGTCTTCTTATAGCCCATTATTAAAGTCAACAAAATGCAATTTTTTTCGCATATATACAAGATGTTTCAAAACCATCGGAAGTTCTCTATAACAGATTGTTTGGCCAATTAAGGGTCGATTTTTCCTTAGCAAGAAGTAATCATTTATCGCAACTTCTCAATTTTTTGCATTATATATTGTTGCAACAAAGCCTCAAATTAAAATTCTATTAAAATATATTGTTTACCTGAAATTAGATAAGGAACATAGTTTTGTTATTCATTTGGTTCCTTGAAAATTATGTTTCGTAAAGCATTTTCTTTTTTTGTTTAATCGCTTATAATTTGAAAATGATTAATTACGTCAGCATTTTTGCTAAGGAAAAATTAATTATAAGTTGACCAAACAATATGTCGTTAAAAGAATTTTTAATGTTTTCGAGATATCCTGTAAATACATATATACCTACATTATATATATATATATATATATATATATATATATATATATATATATATATATAATATGTATATGATCTCAGCTTCCTTGTACTATCTTTCATCTACAGATCTTTAGGCTAATTTGAAATTAAAAAGGAGTTTTGATTCTTGAACTGTAAATAATTAGAAATTCAGGGATTTTCTCAAATTAGCTTCAAGGATGTAAGTGTACATATATACACACACACACATAAGTTTACTGTAAAATAATAAATTTAAATTGAAAATGAAGATGTTTAGGATTATTAGTAAATTATATTAATTATATAAAGTTATAAGTTGCATTTATTTTTATTATTATTAAAAAATATTTAAAATTAAATGTTAAAAAATTTATAAAATTTTCGTTAAGAAAAATGCATCCCAAATTTATCATAAATTCTATAGATGAAAGGATATGCAGGAAATTTGGGAAACTGCGTATATGAGTATATTTATGTGTGTGCGTGTGCGTGTGCGTATGTGTGCGTGTGTGCGTGCAAATCGAAGAGATGTGTATGCGTGTGAAAAACATTTATAATAGGAACTTTCAAATAATGTTTGTACCAAACAATGCACTAAATACAGGTTCCTTTATTCAATTATGTAGCATATAATATATACATACACACACACACACACACACACATATTTCAAGATGAATATAGAATGCCATAATTATACGTATGAAGAGAAAGATGTCGGATGAGATATAATCGTGACAAGTATTTAAACATTTCTTATGCACATAATATGACAAAAATTGATTTAAGCACGTATGCTTTGCGAGTTTTCTTATATAACGAATCTTGAATGAAGTCTAGTGATGCATAAAACTAGTCATAGTAGAATAATCTATAATGTGCTATTGTTAAATTCAATTTTAAACGGAGAACAGAAAAGAAATAGAGTCACGTCACCTTGTATAAAATAGAAAGATTATTCTGTGCAATGATTATATGATAAGATCAAGTATAGGAAGTGTTCCGATATTGGCGAAAAGTGGAGACATAAAGTAATTTCTTACAAGATGTAATGTCGATTTTTTTTAAATAGATACAAAAATGTTACTTCCTCGAAATTTTTGTCGAGGAAGGATCGAGAGTCCAGAATTCACGAAGTTGTATGACCATTTTTCGTCAATTCTGTGTATATGTGGACATCTAATATAATAATTTATAAATCAACAAGTTTTTAATCGTTTTGTTCAGCGGAACATAACGCGCAACAAAAAAGATATTGTATTAATAGGAAGTTTATCATCGACTTAATATTGCTTATTAATTATGTGGCAATATCTTCGTGTAAATGTATACGAAGTGCGGATACACGACGTAAATTGAATAGACGTAAAAAGATCAAAATCAGTGAATTTTGGATATTATTAATAATAGCCTTATTATATAAGAAATATAAAAAAAATATGTATCTTTTCATGCAAGTATGACATAAACTTGTAACTGTGAAGTATTAAGGCCGTCACACACAAAATGCATAACGTCGCATAAGCATAGCATAAGACCGCTGGACCAATGAGCATCTTACGTAAATTAATATGGCGACATTATGTTGGATGCTCATTGGTCCAGCGGTCTTGTGCTATGCTTATGCTACGCTATGCAGTTTGTGTATTATAGCCTTTATTCGGATACATGTATAATTGAATTTATAAAGTTACACCATCTTTTTTTCAGAGGAAGAAAAAAGGGGCGAAAAAGCATAGAGTATCTTTTTTTCGAATTTATGTAAATAAATGGCATGCATGCATATATATGTAGATATAGCTTATGACAAATGCATATACATATACATATATGCATATAGATGCAAATATATGTATTTTATGGACATTCAAATGTAACATACAATGATTAAACAGAAAGTTACAATAGATGTTCAACAAATTTGAGAGATTAACTCATTAAAGCCCATAGTTTTCTTTAATCTCCAAATGAAACTCGTATCTTAATTTATTGGATAACCCAAAGCAATATACTTTTTTTAGCATGGAGAATTTGTGTGTAAAAATGTTATCTGTATGTTTCAAAATACTCGAAAACCAAACAAAAACCGTAAAAACTAAGATTGTAATTAGACTTTAATGAGTTAATTTAAAATCGAATCAATATAGGCAGATTGTAATAATGCAGAATGTCAATATCACTGGGAGATATTTGAAAGGTAGATGCTTTAAAACCGACATTTTTGCGAAAATTACTTGAGCTGTTCTTAATTGTCATAATAATTTTTAATATTAAATATCGTCATAATTAAGTATCAAAGTCTGCTAAAGTCTATTTGAAATTAATTGAGGCATAAAGTATCATTGAAATATTTTCCGGCCGTGCAGGATATTTTGTATATGGAAATTTCCAAAGAAATTATAATAGAAAAACCAGTATTCTTAATCGAATTTGATAGACGAAAGTAATGTTTTCAAATTTTATAAAAAATAATATTCTATATTTTTACATTTATTTTATTTTATTTTTATTATTATTATTATTTTTTTTTTTTTTAATATGGTCTGTATCATCTTTACAATGTTTCATATAAAATTAGCCATTTCTGTATATTCTATTATATATTTGCCTTTTGGATCTTAACCGTATGTAAATGTAACTGTATGTATGTGAGCATATTTTCTGTCCCTGAAAGATGGAAACGTATCATTCCATCCATGATTCTGTATTATAACATATCTACGCATTATAAAATAGGAGACACGATAATCGTTTCTATCTTTATCATGTATACATGTATCCGCAAATCGTTGACGAGACCTCGAGGACATGATCTTTTCTGCTGTAATATGTAACTGATTTTTTTGCGAACAATTTAATGCATATTATTGTGGCCACTTTATTAAAAGGGGGTGAGTCATGTACAGTTAATAAATATAACAAAAATTGGCTGTAACGAACACCCAATTGATAGATATTGAAATATCATATTGTCAAGTAAGCGTAGTTCAATTTAGCTGAAACTTTATTTCAGCAATTTGAACTTAGGAAAACTCTTTCCCTTCTACTATTTTAAAATTTTATTGTAAAGATATATAATTTTTTTATATATAATTTTTTTTTTAATGCGTATTTTGATATCGGTACAAATGAATATCGAACCGTTTCAACGTATACAGTCTAGTAAAACAGCTCGTCTCTGTGACATAAGTTTATAGTTGTGCCACGAAGTGTAGCCGATCGATCCGCGTTACTTAAAAATATCGACTTATTTTATTAGAAGCAATTTGAGCCAATAAGCACAGAAAAGTGGAATTTAAGGGAAATTAAGCGTATTATATGAAACTTTATAGATAGAAATAAATGGAAAAGAAACCAATTTATAGGATAAATAACGAAAAAATGTGCGAGCATTTAAACTTCCTGGTATCGCGCGCTGCAGAGTAAATAAAAAATCTATTCTATTGGTATCAATTCTTTTAGATATTTCTAATAGAACTTATACTTCTCACAATGCTTTCTGAGCTGTTTCTCGAATTGTTTTTGTGTCATTTCCATTAACATCATCAAATTATTAATCGCTTTATTCCTATTAGCTTTGCGAAATATTTGATATATATTTCTCTCTCCCCCGTCCCTCTTTTCTGTCCCGTCTCCCTTCTTCACGTAATTTTACATAAACGCTCGAGAATAGCATTCGATTCAGGATTATCATTTTCTTGAAGTGAAAAGAACAAAGGCGATGTTTGCAATATGTCGTTTTTATTCGTTATTAAAGTTTCTTCGAGGTGTGTGTGTAAATATACTATAGTACGTATAGTACAGCATGTATGTAAATGTATATATGTGTGTGTGTGTGTGTGTATACACACACACATATACCTACATACATACATACTATAGTATATTAATTAATAGTGATATCTTTGCGCGTGTGTATCTCGTAATAGCTACAATTTTTCTCTAATTTATACATGAAACGTTTGGTATCTTTCGAGGGTACAAGACAAAATCAGAATGTCGACATCTAGATTATAATATCACAATAATTAACTGCGATTATGTTGGTATTATTTCAGCTTTACACAATAGCGGCAATCATAGAAAATACAGAGATACTAATTATATTTAATTGTTATTAAGTATTTGGAATATATTCTTGGACTTATCTAAAACGAAAATATAAAAAATTGTTCCTTATTACTAATGTGCTCGCGGGAAATAAGTGCCTTACGGTATATAATTCACACGAGCATATTCTTGGTATACAAGCATGATTTTTTTTCTTTTTAATTTTACCATGGCATATTTGCACCATCCAACTTAGATCAGCTAAAGCTCAAGTAGTTTTCTACAATAATGACTCAGTTTTGAACGAAGTTTGCTCAATGCGCTCGTTTCACAATTGATCCCAATACTGTTATCAGTATCAAAGACTCGCCGATACTAACAAATGGGATATTTTAAGAGTATTAACGAACTCCACTTTTTGAATGCGCTATGAGCCACTGTAACGTAATATCGATATTGTCTTTTTCTTTACACGAAATACTGTAGCAACAAATCTCACGGTCCTGAATCGCAGATAGATTCCTAGAACAGACATATATAATGTATATCAAAAGTATCTATACACTTGCAAACATGTAACACGTAGCTAACTAAGTGGGTAACTTACATTCTTTCTATAAGCCCATTCTCGTCCAATGCATGAGGCAGATCCCTTTTATTACCCAGAACCAACACTGGTATCCCAGACAATTGTGGCTTATCCAACAAATTGTGTAACTCATTGCGACTTGCCTCGATCTTCTCTGAATCAGCTGCATCCACCATGTAAACTATGGCGTTTACTCCTCTACAATATCTCTCCCACATAGATCTAAACCTTGGTTGACCACCGATGTCCCATACTTTTATAGTGACATTTCCTTTGGTTATTTTGCGCATGTTGAAGCCTACCGTTGGTATCATATCTTCGCTAAATTGTCCCGACTGGATATAGAAAAGAGAAGAATTATTTTTGTTGGTTGTCCATGTTTAAGAACAATGACGTGTAATTATCATTAATCATTCTGATGATACAGGGATTATAATTTTTAAATGTCAACATAATTCTGATTGCAATAAGATTGATGTACATTGTGCAATGAATAAACGTGTTCACAAATTTGGCATAAGTAAATTTATTTTTCAATTCGTCGATTTGTGAAAAAAATTCAAGTTATGAGTAAGCACAGTGCAGAGAGATAATTGAGTTTTACTATACATCCGCGCGATATGGTACAACAATCAGACTTCCGTCAAAAAAGGGGGCGAAGGGAAAAAACGAAGAGAGTTAGGTGACGGGAGAGAAGAAATGAAAAATAAGCAGCAACAATGTAATGGACTATCACAGTTGGTTGCAAACGCGAACGCAAACGCGAACGCGTATCGATAATCATATGTTAAAGTTAAATCATTTGACGTAAGGGCAAGGGCGTATACGGATTACGGAGTAATACGGTGTACATGGGTTATCGAATCTAACCAAGACGTGTTGCGAGTTGCGACACGCTGAGGCTGAGGCTGAGGCCGAGGCCGTTCCATCACTATCGACATGTCGACATCAACGTTCTCGAGGTCCCGAGGACGACTCGCGCGAAATAAATAAAAGAGGTCCATGACTCACGTACCGCTATGACATTCACGAAGGTAGTCTTCCCACTGTACTGCAGACCGACGAGAGTGAGTTCCATCTCTTCCTTCCAGAAGAGAGACTTGAACCAGTCCAAGATCCGATTGATGAGGGCCAGCATGTTGAGTCCCGTGCGGCCAAATCCAGCTCCGTCGAGAGGTTAAAGTGGAAACAACACCTTCAAAATATAAGCGGTCGCTCGTACCTTTTGACGTACAGAGATCTCGCTGTATGCTGTGCTGTATCCGGTATCCGCCGTTAGAGGATACGTCAGATACCAGTCCTCCCACTGCTCCCAACTCCCAAACTCCCAACCCAAGTCTCAGGTCTCAGGTGTCAGATGCGCCAGACGGAGCTGTAGACTCACAGTTTAGAGAGAGAAACGAATTCCACGCGTGCGCAGTAAACGCGAGCAATGCTGAGCAATGCGGAGCATATAGCAGACGCGTTTTGTGTTTCTTCGCTGCACGACAATCGCGACTCGCGACTCCTCGCGGGAGAGCTGTTAACCCTGTCCCTGATGGGGACCACCCCCACCCAGCTGGGCCACGCTGGGCCCTGTCCAGCGCCCCGCCCGTAAGCCGTGAAATTTGATTGGCTGGTCCAGTGGAAAAACTCCAGGCACCGGGGGCTGTGAGTGGTTGTGGTCAATCGCAACTTAGTCAAACGGAACGCTCCCCCCAAATCTTTGGCAGATAGAAGAAAAAAAAAAAACTCGATCTCGGATTCTCGATTCTCGGATTTCGGACGTGAACGTAGTACAAACGACGTACTGTACTGACGTACTCCGGTGCTCCGGTCTCCGACAGTCCGACAGAGTCCGACCACCTCCAACGGCAGCAACAAGGGTTTCCTCGTGAAATAAAATATAAAATGTCACATCAGACGGGAATTAAAGGTGATTATACGTTTCTTCGCGGTGCATCACCACGGCGAAGATTTATCGTAGTGAATCGATAAGGGTCTTTTCCTTAGTTTTATTGTTGGTTGTGACAATCTTTCGTCAATAATATCATAATGAATCGGTTGATTTCTTTTAGCTAATGACGCATTGAAGAAGTTGTTTGCGAAATGCCGCGACGGAAAGATACGAGTACTAAAAATTTCGATAGAGAACGGTAAGTTCTAGATTGTAGCAAAAGAATTTTTTATTGGATTTGTTCTGCTGTAAGATTTGAAGATCAAAGCACAGAGACACGTGGCATCTCTTTAACACACATCTGCTACTCTTTCGTTTTTCAGAGGAACTAACTCCAGCGTCTAGTTTGAAGCCAGTCAACAAATGGCAAGATGATTACGATAAAATGATCAAGCCGCTGATCGTGGAAAATCAACCAGCTTATATCCTTTACAGATTGGATACAAAGTCACCAGATTCTGGCTATGATTGGTTATTTATATCCTGGTCTCCCGATACGGCACCGGTGCGGCAGAAAATGCTTTACGCCTCTACCAAGGCTACGCTAAAGCAGGAATTTGGTACAGCCTCGATAAAAGAAGAATTACATGGCACTGTCTCAGAAGATGTTACATTAGACGGCTATCACAAGCATAAGAGAAACGATACGGCGCCTGTACCATTGACAACGGCGGAGGAAGAATTAGCTGAATTGAAGAAGACTACTGCGATTACGGACTATAGCGTCGAAACGAGACATCAGACATTGAGCGGCGTGGCTTTCCCAGTGACGGATGAAGCCAAGCAAGCCATTACGGAACTGGGTAAAGGGATTCACGAATATATCCAACTGAAAATTCAATTGGAGGAAGAAAAGATACATTTAGTCACAGCTTGCGATATTTCCTTGGATAAATTACCTACTAAAGTTCCATCTGATGCTGCTAGATATCATCTTTATAATTTCAAACACACTCACGAAGGAGATTACATGGAAAGCATAGGTAAGCTAATAAGTAATATACCATTGTTTTGTACACCATTATCATAAGAGAGTATAAGGAATAATTTCTTTCTAATTTTTTTTTTTTTTTTTTTTTAGTTTTTATATATAGCATGCCAGGATATAGTTGCAGTATTAAAGAAAGGATGTTGTATTCCTCGTGCAAAGCGCCTCTGCTCGACCTAATCCAGTCTTTAGGAGTAACCGTAACAAAAAAGGTTGGTACTTTTAATATCTTAATAATTCACTATAACTACTATGCTTCTCAAACTCTGATGCGCTTTATGTAAATATTTTTCTTTATCACTATTGTTTTAAGTTTCAAGTTGTATATTTCAGTCAGGTGAACATGCTCTTTTTAAGTTAATAAAAGTTGATTAAAAGAATGTGATTAATATCATATGTGTGACTATAGCTATTAATTTTGAACGCAAATCTATCATATATTTGATCTATAATCTATTTTTTGAGTCTCGAATGGAAATCTATATGTATTTTCTTTTGTGCTATATACTTTTGTACTATATTCCTATTAATAATTGCAATCCTAATATTCTATAATAGATATACGACTATTGTTGTTCTAAGTCGTCTAATACTACTACATATATTATTTTGTTTATTTTTTATCTCCTAATACTATTAAGTATTTTTTATATGCATATATATGTGTGTGTGTGTGTGTGTATATATATATATAAAACTGCCATCTCTGTGTATTATATAACTGCAATCCCAGTTGGAAGTAAATAGTGGAGAAGAGTTGGCAGATATGTTGGAAGATCCTCCAAGCATAAAAGACACAGCTGCAATAACTCCTGCAACTCCGTCAACACCTTGTGCCCCTACTCAATTCATACCAGAGAAAAAATCAAAACAGAAACGGTCTTGTGTCTTAAGCTAAAACTGGCTTAAAGCATTTGTCTCTTGTCTTGTTATTATTGCTTCTTACTAATTCAAGTGTTTGTGATGTTTTACCCATCAAATATCTTCCTTCATGAATTCCAGAATTGTGATAGTATGATATTGACATAGGATATGTCATTTAAAATAAAGTAATGGGTTTCCAGTGTTTCATGTTAGAGCAAATTACGATTATCTAGTTATATTATACATATATACTGATATACATATATAAATATATGTTGCAAGTTAATTTACAAGTAGCAAAAAATGTAATGCATCATGCAAAAGAAAATTAATCTATGTTGTTTATCAACATTTAGAATTGATTTATCAAAGTGATACATACGTCTAAGTAGCAAAACAGAGTAGACCAGATGGTGTATTTTTCTAAATTTTAAAAGCAAAATTATGGTTGTGGAAGGCTTTCTGCAAAAAATGCCATTATATCTATTAATAATAAATGTGACATGCCTATGATACAGATAACCCCATATAGTTCATGTTTCACATATATGTATACTGTATGAAATTATTCATTTATGTGAACAATAGTGCCGAGATGGAGTCAGACTACTTTGTTTGACATTGAAAGCTAAGCCTCACTTTTTAATTTTTATGTTTAGTATGAGTACTATGTCATGTGATAGCAACTGTGTGAAATGTGCAGTGTCTCTGTAATTTAGTTATATATGCAGAGAGAACCTAACATATTTTATTCATATCTATAGAGTTCCTCTTTATTCCAATAACTTTATATATAAATATATATTTTACATGCAATATTCCTATACCTAAAATATATATTTTCCTAGAAAAAGTATGTTTAATAATAAATATATATTAACTGAGCATACTGAATTAGTTCCTAGTCTTATAAAGGTGATGTGTGTCTTTTTAAGTATTTTTTGAGTAAAATTCGAAGGCTTGGCTTTTAAACTCATTCAAATGTATATATATATATATATATATAGGACTTGATGATGTAATATTTTTAATATTGATCTGTGGTAACTTGCGTATACACCATATGTGATGAGTAGAGAGTTAGGAAAAATTCCATTTGCGCTCTAGGTAGATAAATAGAAGGAAAGAGAGAAAGACCTAAAATCATTTACCTAACTTCTCTATATATTTTCAACATGATAATAAATAATAACGTAGTAGAACGAGTGATAAATATGCAAACGCCACATTAATGTGGATGGATATATTTTTTTCGCACATTATTATTTCAGCTACAAGATAGTGTGATAACACTAGTTACTTTACATATAAAATTTTATATCGTGTTCTATACTATTGTAAATGCTACAAAACATTAGATTCTACAAATATGTGTATGATGTAAGACTGAGATCTTGGTGAGTCCTATCAGCTGTTAATACATGTTAAATATTACGCTTACAATTGCGCTAAACAAAATCAGTTTAGTCGCCTGTTATTCTTATATTGAAATCTGGGATGTATTTATTATTTTAATAATAAGATATATGGCTAGAAAATTTTTTCAAATTTAATATTTAAGTGGACATGCAATTTACAGCAGATAAGACTACAATTTGACAACCAGCAAAATATATGAGAGGCATTCTATTTTTTGTGATCTGTATTTTTTTAACACTTGTAGCTTTTTATAAACTTTTTAAATGTTTTAGTAATATATATGCGTGCGGAAAAATGATGAATAAAAACAGATCTACTTGTGCTGTGAAAATAATTTGTGAGCCAAATTCTTGTATTTTTTTCCTTCCACATACAGTTAACATTTTTTATATCAGTACGATTTTTACATGGTTTTAGAGCAATTTTATAATCTTAATTATGTTCCTTACGTTCCTACTATTTTTAATGAATTATTTAACTTATGATCCAGTTAACAGATGTCCAAAACAGAAGAGAAAAGAGAACAGCTTTTGGCTCATATTTGCATAAATATATTTAAATTAAGTCTTGTACTATATTTTGAAGACTAATTAAACATAACGTATTTTGTTTTAAAAAAATCATGACCCACAATATTATCTAGTATATTTTAGTTAATTGTAAGTGTCATACAGGCCTATTCTGTAACTCTTTCGTTCTACCTTAACTCCGGATATTTCAGTTTTATCTAGAGAACTCATTAAATTCAAGAAAATTGTATATCTTGCCAATATTAAATATACTAGAAATAATAAAGCATTATGCGACTTAAACTCACAATATTTGGTGTTTCTTTTTATATTATATCCAGTATTATATACATTTATACTAGGTATATATAATAATACAGTTATTAAGAGGACCACTTGGGTATGTATTTTGCTATTGCTAAAGATGACTTGGCGATACACTCGTTAAATGGGTATGTAGTTATTTTTAAGATTTAAAGGCATGTTTTGTGTCACAACTTGCAGAATAGGCCTGCTATAATGCCATATATCTCATCTTTTTTCTGATTTTCTCCATTTCTATAACGGTATAATGCTCTTACGTATAACAATAATATTCATGCTTCTGTCGATATGTATTATTTATTTCTTAAATTTTATTTCTATTAGATGTATGTACATTATATACATCATATTATAATTTTTTCACAATTTAATTGCATAGCTTGAAGTAGCCGCTGGAGAGGAACTTACCGAAGAATTTTTTCAAGAGGAGTTGCATCCAAAAATCAGTTTACATCAGCCAAAATTCGCTAAACCCAAGGGTCCACCAAACAGAGGTGCTAAGCGTATAACCAAAGTTCAGGAGTTAGCATCCTCCGGACAAGAAAATTAACAAACTATTTGCAAGGTTAATAACGTCAAAATAACAGTGTAGGACAGGGTAGTAATTTTTCCTAATGTATTTTTATGCACCCATTTTTGTTATGAAATATGCTTGAATTTTATTTCCTTTATTTTAATTAAAAGAAGAGATTAATTAAGGAAATTTATTTTGGCCTATTCTGTAAATACATATATATTTAAAGTACATAATTATTTATTTTACTGTTTGATCTCTCTATATATGTCAATCTTTATATATACAATATAATGTATAAGAGATTCATGAAACTTTACATTTACTGTGATAAATTATGTGTAAAAGTCATATATATATATATATATATATATATATATATATATATATATATATATGTTATTTTCGGATCACTTCGCATCTCGCACAAAACTTGAAGATAATGGCAAATGGATAATAAAAATTTCAAACTCATAGATGTCTTTCTATGTACAAGATTTATTTATATAATTATAAATTTATTTTTTTTTGTTTTCAACGTCTTCACTTTGTACACTCTGCAGTTTTCTATTTTCTTCGTATAATTTTTTAATTTCTGGTAATTCAGTACTCATGAGCTTTTTTATATTCTCATGCATCCTATAATTATTAAAGATACCTATTATTAATGTATTGAAATAGCTAGTGTAACTTTATAACTTACACATTCAATGGCATAGCGTGATAATATTGACTGTACATGATATAAGATCCTTGTAAGAAATATCAAATTTATAATATTTAAATTATAAAATTGCTAATACTTTACTTATCATTCCTCGAGTTAATCCATTGTTTTTGGGCCTCTAATACTTCATCTATAGTTATTCCTGACAATTTCAGAATAAGGACCGATACCCCACCACAAAATCCACCTAACATAGCACCAAGTCCAGTGCCAACGAGCATCGCTCGAAGCCCCATGTTCATTTTAAATATCAATCCTGTTACGGAACCACCTAACATATAATTTTCTACCGCTAGCTTCCCTCGATATGCTGTTGTACATGTCGTTATGGAACTATAAAAGAAAATGTTGTCTATTTATAGTCTTCTGTAAGCTGTAGACCATAAAAAAGGGACTTACCTAAATAAAAAACAAAACGTTCCAAGTTTTGCCCCCAATCTTCCGCCCTTCCTTAAAAAATTTACAAGAACTGATTGTTGAAGATCTCGTTTTGCATCAAAATGACTTATGAAACGTGTTGCTTCGTTATTTGCAATGAAATTATTTACTGTATCCTTGGTTACGCCCATACCACCTATAGCTGTGCCAATTGCGATACCTGATAGCGTTATATTTGTAATAGATTGCATTTCTTTCGTTAACATGCCATTTTGACTGGAAAATGAAATTAAAATAATCCATTGTATAAAAAGTTTATTTTATTATTATACAATTAAAACAAAAAGATTTTATAACTAGATATGTATAAGATACTTACTCCAAGGTAAATATTTTTTTTACTCTGTCCCAACCCAATTCGTCGTCCAGTGGTTTTATTTTTGCATTAACAGGCTTATCGTGCCCATCATTAAATTTTTTGTCAAATGGAAATATAAACGCTAATATTGAGCTTCTGGTTAATAAACGTGTCATCTTAAGTTCTGAATAATTTATTGCTAGTTATATATGTCTAATATATATATGTGTGTGTATACATATATATATATATATATATATATATATATATATAAGCATTAATAAATCTGAAACAATTTTGAACAAAGTTGAAAGTTGGAACGTTTACGTAAACATTTCACGTATAGCAATAATATAACATAGTGAGGAATAATATAATGGAACAATTCAAATAAAATAAAATACTCAAAAACTCTCTCTATATGCACTGTTTCCTTCACATATAACCTTCTGTTTTTAACTGAAAAAGCAGTATAAATACTCCAATAACCAAATACAGAATAAAACTACAGAGCAACTGAAAAATATGTATTAATGTAAATATTTCATTAAGAATTCAGATAAATATAGCAAATAACCTGAAAATATTATATTCTGATTAGTTTGTTTCAACATACAAGTAATTATAATACTCGCTAGGATATAATAGATTGATATAAGATAGAATAACACTTTTTTCCGATGAGTTTCGAAACCGAGACCATGCATCTACCCTAGAGATCCTCAAGTAAAATGGCTTCTGCACACAGGACGCGGAAACGCTTGCCGCGCGGCAAGAAGCGACGCGGTAGCCAATCAACGTGTTGGTTTTCCGTAAGAATCAAAAGTTTATTGGCTACCGCGTCGCTTCTTGCCGCGCGGCAAGCGTTTCCGCGTCCTGTGTGCGGAAGCCATAAAGAGATTGGACACCGTTTAAAAGACAACTTTTGATTGGTACACTTTGATCCGCCATATTGTTCAGGACAACTACGAGAGAAATTTTAAGCTATCATTATTATTAAATACTAATACTTAAATAATAAATTATCTTTAAAATTATTAAGTATTAAATCAAAACCTTACAATTATAATTGTACGAAAAAAAGGAGCTACGAATGCCGTCGCTCACGCTCGGTGGGAAGTGGGAAGGTATGTTACAAACGACAAACGACATAAAACAATATATATATAGAATATTTTGACGCCGTCATATGGACTTGCCTTAAGCCTTGTGTCCACGATGCTAAAAATCGGTCCGAGTTTCGGTTTAAGCCAATGAAACTATTGCTTTTCTGTAAGAACTGCAAGTTGATTGGCTTAAACCGAAACTCGGACCGATTTCTAGTATCGTGTACACAAGGCTTTAAGCCCAGTGTCCACGATGCAAGAACTGTGTCCAAGTTTCGGTTTAAGCCAATGAAACTGCTACTTTTCTGTAAGAGCTGCAAGTTGATTGGCTTAAACCGAAACTTGGACACAGTTCTTGCATCGTGGACACCGGGCTTTAACAATGCATTGGCGAGAAAACAGAAAAGGCGAGAAGCGGGTGAAGTGGGGTGAAGCATAAGCATACATATGTACATATGTCAATAAAGTGTGAGGTTATGCGTGTCATTGTCCATTGATGACAGATCTCTCTCTCTCTCTCTCTCTCTCTCTCTGACATTTCTCTTCAAACGGCCCCAGGCAGGATTATTATAATGACAATAGGATTATTATAATGACAGGCGTAGAAATATGAATGGCACGACAAAATGTCTCAATGTGCTTTATACCCAACTATATCTAATAGAGGTAAATCATCCAAGAGTAAAATGTCGTTTTCCGTTGAACAGGTAATCGCCGTTTTCGCCAGACAGGATCGTTGCGATAAATTATTTTTCGGAGAGATACATTAAATTTCTGTTATCCGTTGTATAATTTCTGTTCGGTGAATGCGCAAATGCGGTTTATCGGACTTACGTTTGTTAGGTGGAAAACGTCTATCTCGTTTCTCGTGATATTAAATGCTTTAACATCACGAGAATTTCCTCTGATGTGTCAGCACAATTTTGTCAATTGTATGTTGTTAAGAAAAATATTGGATAACAAGCATCGAACTCGATTGAATTTAATTGACTTTTTTTTACAACACTGTATAGAAATGAGTAGGTTATGTTGAGACAAGTGAGACAATAGTTGCGTGTGAATTCAACGTATAGAGATAGATTTATGCTAAGTAAATATAACATAATAAATTTTCATTTATTTTTCATGATTTGTAAAAGATTAGTAACATTAGTACGTTTATCATGCGACACCCTGCATGTACATAAATTTTTGTATTGCTAATATTAACCCTTCGCAGAACAAATGGGGCTTTCAAGAGTTTCAGGACCCACTCGATATTTCCATTTCGAATTTTACGGAGATTTTATGGACTCGTAAAAAAACCCCCAAACAAGAATCAGGCATATATAACGGTATAAATAGATTCTTAAAGCCTTTGAGAGTACACTTGAACTTTTTCAGATTTTTTATGGCGCCGTTATAGCTTGAAAAATCTTAACTGGCGTAAAAGACCCACTTGTTCGACGAGTGCGACGCCCACAGAATTGACACATGTTCTGCAAAGGGTTAAAGAGATTCTTTTTTATTGTGTTTCAGTATATAAAATTCTATGAATAATAGTTTCTACGTGAGAGTCAAAGGAAAACAACATTATCATGGAAGAGAACCAAGTATCCAATGCTACAGTTCCATCTTTACTTGTGGTTGAATCGGCATTTTGGAATTATTCCGATCATGTCATCCTGGATGATCTTAAGATGGATAGCAACTTTATATGGTTGCTATGTTCGCTAGTATCTGCCATATTCTGGATTGTTTATATCGCTTATTATAATAGTAGAGTGGCTGGTTATATATTCACAAAGTTGTTAAATCGATTTATTATCAGAGACGGATATGTTAAAGTTGGTAAGAACATGTGTAGTATATAATTAACAAAGAGAATCGACAAATTATTTCAAGATGTTTATTCCATTTTTTACTTTACTCACACTCACAGGATCTGTCACACTAAGTGCTTTAAGCGGCAAGATAATGTTTAGGGACATAGTTTATATCACAACGGATTATAGTTTTAGAATTCAGGATGGTTGGCTCATATTTAGGTGGTGGAGAAGTTATGTTCCTAAAGATGTATCGGAAGGTAAAGTGTTTTTCCTAATACGGTCTAATGTAATGAAATAATACGTTATATAAATTTTAATACCAAAATGAAATAACGGTACTATCTATATATATATATCTTATCTAACTTTCTGTATTGTAGATCTCTCACATTCTGACACACGGCTATCAGTTATGTTAAATGGCTTCGAGTTACACGTTTATAATCGCTGTCAACTTTATGCACAATTAGAAAAGTCTTTTGGTCTTACACCACAAATGTTTGCCGATGAGGAAAGTCATGATATAAACAGTGACGATCTGGATGGGGAATCTATAAATAATGCGGCTAATGAAACTCGTCATTCGCAAATTAACGCAATGGATGTATCTCGTCATGTGGATAACATCAGGAAGAAGGAAGCTCATGTGATTGCACGTACTTGGAGAGATTTGATACCAGTCATTAAACTAGATATTTGCGCAGTTAGTAACAAGAACGTACTTTGATTCTACTTTATATTTGTTCGCAAACAAACTTGTGTGTGAAACATTGCCGCGCAACGTATTTCTTCTTCTTTTCTAGGGAAGGCTGGTATTCGGTAATCGATTAGTACCAACTACGTTATCGATAACGGTGGAGGAAGCACATTTTGTATATTCTACAAAACCAGCAGCGTCCAGGCACGATCATTTTATGCACTTTACCAAGTGCAAAGCCGAAAATTTTAAAGTTATTTTGGCTCCTAGCCCGAAATATACCGGAATGGTTGACGATCCACCCAGATACATGGGAGAAGGTTTCGTCGTTTTGAGTTCAAATAATATGGAAGTTTATTATTACATGGACGAAGCCGGTGTCGTACCGGAACATCCTGAAATGATACAACTGGTGAATGGAGACATGGTTGAAGCAATGCCTCCCATATGGGGTATCGATATTAAGTGCGGAAAGGGCACAGATTTCAGTTATGGTCCTTGGGCCGATAGGCAACGAGAGCATTTATTTAAGTTTTTCTTTCCCAATGATTACCAACCATTAAAGATTACAAAATTACCTAAACCAGGTGATAAAAGACAAGTTCAATCGTTCGACATTAGATTGTCAACATTGAATGAGGCAACGGTTGATATACTTTTTAGTAAAAATAGAGAAACAAATGCTGTTCACGTTAACGTAGGACCAGGATCGTATTTAGAAATTACAATGCCATGGATAGTGTTGCAAGACGGTTATACCACAAAGATAACGGGTCAACTTCTGCATTTGGAAGCTACAACTAGTCTACAATATCGGAGCTTAGTTGAAAGTGAGACCTTAGAATTTGGAGTAAAGTGTCATTATCCCATCAGATGGAACGATCATCAAGAATGGACGCTGAATTTAACTGGATGTAAAGCAACTGCTAATTTAGTTTATTCACATAAAGACTTTTTTCAAGATATGATCAATGATTGGGCGAGTAAAGCGAGACCTGATATTTTACACTTTGTTCCATATACTTGGAAATTTAGTTTACTTTTGAAGGAATTTGAACTGATTACGCTCTGCAATGAATACAATTGGATCGATTGCTCGTCTCAGAACCAAGAAAATGCGCACATCGCTTTTTGCGGGGAGCTTTTCGATCTCTCGTTCGATCTTCCATTCGTAGACTTTTTACCTGTCACGATACCTTTACGTTTTTGGATTCAAGGAGAGAGCGTTGATCTTTTGTTTTATTTGCCAGAAGTTAATACCACGCGCGTTATTTTATTGGCATTAGATAAGAATGCAAAAATCATGACGCGTGATGGATCTCATAAGCACTTGCGTGAATTGAATAGAGGCAAGAAATGGAGAAACTTTTGTCAAAAGGAGTCAGGCTGGGTCGACTGCTGGTCCGTGCCAATTGTGGCGTTGAGTATTAATTATATTTATCATCTGTGCCCACCTTTAGGTCCTACTCCACAAGCTAATATAACAACTCCAGAAAAGGAAGAAATTCTCTTGTCTCCTATGCGAATTCCTAAATGTAGAAAATCACCAGGCTTACAATGGGCAAGAAGCGGTGCACAAAAGTTTGATCCGCAGTCCATAACGCCTGATAAAGTTAGTTTAGAACTTGAAATTGGACCATCCATACTGATTTTATATGGATCTTTGCTAAAAAACTTTATGCACTTGAAGGAGAATGTATTTGGAGATTATCAAATGTTTACTGATATGCAACAGAGTAGAAATACTTCAACACCCGCGGAAAGAAATAAAGATAAAGATGTACAAAACAGCAGTATCGAGGCATCTATGGAAGATGAAGAAATAAAATCTAAGCCGTTTGATTCGAGAGATTATAGACCGTTAGAAGTGACCGTTGGTGTTACTATGCACGACATTCAAGCTCATCTGATAAAAAATTGTAATGAAAATGATCCACCGTGCCCGGTTATACTTTTAGAACGTTTTGGGTTTGAAATGAGAAAGGGTTACAGGGAAACGCAACTTCAGTTATTGCTCTCTCCTGCCATTGCTTTAGTTACAGATAACGTGACTAGATCAAATAAAGAACGTCATCTAAATCAGGGACATTTAATGTTGAGTGCATTGCAAGTTAGAGGTCACGCTATGTTTAGCAACGAAGGAAGAAGTTTGGATCAGGAAACATTGGAATACGCGTGGTTGATCGAAGTGCAATTGGGCAAATTAAGCGGGAAAATTACTTTTCCCCAATCCCATCACTTTGTCACATCGTTGGAAACTTTCTTGTTAATGGCGAAAAATACCGAGAATAGTTTACGCCCACCCAATTTACCTTTTCAATGTCATCATGGTCTCGCGCCACTGCAATGTCCAGAGAGTGATGTTGATAAACATTACAGGTATATCTTCTGTGTTTTTTTTTTTTTTTTTTTTTTTTTTTTTTATGATAAAAAGCCACAGGCGAAGAATTATTTATGATTATAAATCTTTGTTACTCTATCATCATTGTAAAATAAAATCCTCAATATTACCCAGGTGCCCCAGTTCCGAAGATATAAAATACAGAATGACGAGACTGTCCATAGATGCCGTTGATTTATACCTACAAGAAGGAGGTACCGCCATACAATTTTGGATATCTCCGATTCGCGTTGCTACTTGTAATCTTCATGGACATCAAGTGAAATCGGGCGTTACCGCTGTTTTACCTACGATATCTATTCACCAGTTTGTGTCTGCGGCAGATTATTTTGCAAATACAAGTAATACTAATACAACTGGTAGTGGTAGATCTCATAATAACGCAAGCAGCCGAATGTCAGGTATTTTTTCCCTTGCCTACTACTTAAATTCTTTAAATGTGATTTTTTTAATTTTTAATAAAAAAGAAATTTCTAATACATTTCTTATGGTACATGACAGGAGATGGATCAGATATATGGCTCGAGGTGGGATCAATATCTCTGGGCCCAGTTGTTCTAGAAGCCGCGATTTCTCTTCCAACTCCAGAACACAATTTGCACTTGGTACAAAATAAATATTTAAAAATGCACGATGAGACAACAAAACGTTTGTGGTTTCTATGGCCACAGGAAAGTGGAGTAAAGGCAACGAAATGTGGTTGTATAGGAGGTTGCGTATTCTTTGGCAATAACCGGAACGGACCAAGATTTTTCAAACCAAGCTACCACGATCTTCAAGATGGTCTTAACATTGCTGCCTATAGGTAGATATTTATCTTTACACGCAACGAACAATACGAACATGTGTTTGACGACTGATTCAAAAGTTTTATCGCAACAGTAGGATTTTTCTCGCTTTGACGATAAATCACTTTTATTTATAGAATTCACGAACCTGGTAAAGAGAAAGGGTTCGGACAGTCTATTTTGCACGATGGACAATTGATATTTCACACGCCGCCATACAGCTTGCAAGATATATCTTTGCAAGATGTATGCTATCCCGTAACAGGATTGAAAGTAACGGTCAGTCAGGATGGTCCACAAACTCTGAAGAAAAGTATCGAACGTCCAAGGTCTGTGACCGATCATAATAAAGAAGAAAATAATGGTACAAAATTAAACGTCGCGTCTGCAAGTCCATTGATATCTAGCGGAGATAGGAAATCGTTGGACAGAAGATTTTCTTATACATCGATGCGGTAATTTGTTTGGAATTTGCAGCGACTTTTTTAATTATTTTAATATTTTTAGATAAATAATTAATTCTTTTTTTGACATTGCATGATTTAATCTAGAAACTATATTTTGTATTTCGTAATCTGTAATCCCCTTATCGCTAACAAAGCTAAAGTAGTAATATTTTCTGCGTAAGCAATTGAATTAAAAATTGTATATATATATATATATATATATATATATATATATATACACACAATTTTTATATTACAAATATAATACAATTGAATTAAAAATTGTATATATATATATATATATATATAATATAAAAGTTATCTAAAGATATAATTTTACAAAAGTTCTTATATGTGCATCTAAATGTCTAATTGCATAGCGTTTATTTTATTTTATTTTTTGTTGCAGTGGTCCGAATACGAAAGACGTACCGTATTCTCGTTTGATTGACGCTAGTCCTGTAGCACAATTACCTCAAAAATTAGATTCTGATTCTAAACTAAATGCAGAACGCAGTAAATCCATTTTAAGTGTACCAGAAATTGAAACTGCACCCAAAAGTAGTGTATCCGATTCGAAATTGGCCGTAGATTACTTTACCGCAACGGAAAATGTAGAAACACTTGAATTAAGCAGCCCACAGTCTTTACCTACAGTTCCAACCGAATTTAATCTCTCTACATCCGCACAATCAACTACAAGAGACGGCGAAGGAGTGAACGTATCGGATTCTCATCATTCGTTATATGCGAGGACAAATTCAGAAGAACGATTAAAGCAGGAGGTAAATTTATAAAAGATTAATCTTATGTGTACGAAAATGTTATAATCGCTATATTTATCACAATCGTTTATTACTTATATATTTGTAGGTACAACGTACAGTATCCATGTCATCGGAAAATCACTCGGAAGCGTTTTACTCGGCCGACGAAGATATGAGTCATGGATTAAGCGGAAGTCGAACGTCCAGTTTACGTCAATCTATCGTCGGTTCTGGCTGTGTTTTAAACCGCAATGACAGTATAAAGAAAAAATTTTCGTCGGACTTGTCTATCGTTGAGAGCTCGGCTCTCAACAATGTAAATATCTCGGATAAGGCGCATACGCTAGAAAGAGCAAAGACACAAATATTAAATACAAAGAGGAGTCCTAGGATCAATAGAAACACTAGTTTTCAAAACGAAGTTGATCAAACTGAAAATTGCGGTTTGCAAGATTCATTGGATAGCCATTCAGTGTCGTCTACCAGTTTTATCTCTGCTGTATCCTCACAAGAAGATGTCACACTTGTAAATTTGCACATGCAAGTGAACAAACCAATCGTAGATTCACCATTATTGATGTCGAGTTATGTCAGTCACTTAACACAGGTACTTTTATATTAACTCAATGTGAATTCAATCGTACATTACATATGTTGGTTGATTAATGTCTAACGGCACATATACTATACGTAATAAACTCTACTACACGTAATAATGAAAAAAAATAGGTTCGCTGTTCAAACTGGAATCAATCGTCATTACCTTTGGGTGGTGACGCATTTACCACTTCTGTATTTCAACGTGCGGATGACGGTAGATTAGTTTACGTTGGTGGACGATATATACCGAAACTTGAAACTGTCACAGAAGGTTTTACGTCGTTGAAAATGATTACACGTTCCGATGGCTCGCCCGTTGCAAGTTCATCCAATAAAACGCCCACACATCCTTATTTGTGGGACGATATATCTCTAAATCAAAGGGAAGGTACAGTTATTATTGATAATTTTTATATTTGAATATGGTGTTTTAAGAAAATCTAAGATTTTATATACGATCAGGTGAAGAAGATAACGCGATGCACAACGAGGAAGAATTATTAGCAATATTGCATGAAACTGGATTACGCACGACGGTTATCGTTAAATTCAAAGGAGATGTCGATATTATGCTAAGTCCTATGGTTTTGGAATCACTTCAGCGATTTATCGATAGTATTATACCAACCTTGGCCAGTTTGCATCCGTTGACAATCTTAAATCATCTTCACAACGAATGCATAGGCAAAGTGGAGGATGCAAATATTTTAAAACAGGATCAAAGTTTATCGTATTGGAGTCAAGTCCAAACTAGTTCAAAACGATCTACGGCAGAAAGGAATCTTAAAAATGGTCAAGGTGATGATAAATGTTTTTTTTTTTACGATATATTTTTCTCTATAAACCAAGTTAATTTGTATTTATAATTTTATTTTCAACAGGCAAAATTGCACTACAGACGAACGTCTATGAAGAAAGTATCACAACGCAAATACAAGGCAGTATTATCTTACCAAAGGTAAAACGATAGTTTTACGTAATAATCGATGATAATTTTTTTACGAATTTCTCATATACCTACATATTCTTTAATTATATTTAAAAATTTTTTTCAGTTAAATCTAACATTGTTACAAGCATCCGTCGTAGAAGAAATTATCTCGTTTTCCGCGTTAGAAAATATTCGAGACTTGACGTGTGTATCGCTATTCGCGATTTGTTTCGACGATGTCACCGCGAGATTCTATCTGGGAAAACAAGCTCGAGAAGTCGTTCAAACTTTCCATAAACCAGCTGCATTACCGAATCAGAAGAAGGTAAACAAAATCAGTAAAGCATTTTTATCTGGACATCAAACTACCGCAGTAGTGGCTGACGTGGGAGGAGAAACAGTATACATAGAAACGTCGGAGAAGCAGCAAGAAGAAATTATAGTCACTTTAAATATCGGTATATAAGTAAATAAATGGATATGTATGCGCGCGCACACACACATGTTCTATATGTGCAATGTAAAATTTTTATTTTTTACAGGCAAAGCACATTCTCAATTAAGAAGGCTAAGAAATGAGTCTTCGATATTGAAGGATGCGGTGATTACCGCTATACCCGCACATTATTCGAAAGTATTGTTTACCTGCACAAGAATGACGTCGCCGTTAAAGTGTATTGATTATTATTTACATTATCCGATGGACGAAAAAGAGAAGCTGACGGTAAGTAGATTTTTTTTTTTCAATATTATTTCAATAACAATACGTACAATAATTTATTAATAAACTCACATTTTAGAAACAGGCTGGACCACCGCAAGCTACTGAAGAATTTACCATGGGATGTGGAGAAGATAGATTAGGATTTATTATGTTTGAATGTGGTTTTGAAGGAATCAAATTAAAAGTAGTAAAGAGATCTCAGTTTGAAAAAGGAGAAAACGGTGACGGTGACAAAAAGAATGAGGCCGAAGTATTTTGCACAGACAGTGTTAAAAGCCAAGACGACGTAGATAATAATACTGCTGGTAAAAAAAACTATGCTTCAAGTGATATCGCATCAATATTGCGTTTACTTAGTTTATCCTACTTTTAGCGTCCGTAGCAACCACCGCAGAGGCAGAAACAAAACCGACAAATGCATCTGCTGCCACTCAAATGAATATGAGCGCTACATGCACCAGTCTTACGTCGAAAGTGACAAATGGCAATACCGTATCGTGCGTTATTGAATTGAAAACGGTATGGTTTAATTTTGCTGCGCCTCCACGTACCCCAATAACGAGAAAGATTGATTACACGAGATTAGATTGGAATTTGCTCAGTACGGCATCGCCAGCGATAAATGCATGGATGAATCCCAGTAACAAATTCGCAATTCGTATCGTTCATATGTTTAGAACAATGTATCGAAGATCTACCGCAATTGTTGCCTGCCTTATGGCAGAAGCGTTAGACGTACAAGGAATACATATGCCTCTAAAGGTATGTAACTCAAGCTTTGATGCAACTACGATAAAGAGTTTCCCGTTGGTTTCATTAATATTATATATTGATTTTTTTTTTTTTACATTCAGAGTCGTTACGGAAGATTAACACCTTTAGCAAAAACATTGCAGGAGGATCCTTCTTGTCAATTATGTACCATATTGCAAAATTACGTTTTATTATCTGAAATCGTAAATATTGAAGCTAACTTAAAAGAATCTGATTTACCACTTCTTTCTACATTGCGACAGGTAATAGTTGTTAAAACAATTAAGATTTGATTTATATGAGAACTTTGTATCTTCATTATTATTGTAAATTTAAAATTTTTCTACATTTATAGGGTGTCATTGTATTAAGCAGGCAATGGAAGAACGTACTTTATACGCCATTATTACTGGAGCATAATTACAAAACTAAACATGTTAAACCATTAAACGTTACATTTGCTGTGTCAGATCCCGACGAGGTAAGATATTTTTTTTTATACGTAGATTAGAGGAAAATGTACAATGATTATGATTTGAACCTCTGATATTGATGCCTCGTTTTCTAGAAATGTTGACAAACAGAAATACACATATATGAGTATTGCGAAAAAGAGTATTAAGAACAAAAATATACGTACATATAAGTATTAAAAAATCAAGATTTAAAACAATCTGCAATAATTTGTGTAATTTTTTATATATATTTTGTGTGTGTAGCCTCATAATATCTACAGATATCCAAAAGTTATCTATATATATATATAGAAAAAGTATAATTTGCTAGGAACTTTTTCTTTCAGCAAATAAGTAAGACAGAAGTGGAGGAAGAAATCGATGTGAAAAGGAGTAAGAATCCTTCAATAAAGAATATTTTTACAAAATTTGTGCATTATGCAAAATATAACAAAAGTAGTTTTATATATTTTTTCTTAAAAATAAAATTTTAAACTAAACGCTTTAAAATTCTTTTTGCAAAATTGTTTATAAATAATGGCTAAGAAATGCGTTACATATGCGTATATATGTTTTTAACAAGCTGTAATATATGTCCAATGCAGCAATTTTATGTTACATATATATGTATATATATTTTGACATATACATATACAACATATTTTTATCTTTGGTGCAGGTTTAGCAATGCTTGCAAAATATATATGTGATTATCTAATAAATAGCTGTATATAGAACAGCTTTTGAAGACGTTTCTCAAGATGCTTCTACATATATCTATATATATATATATATATATATATATATATATATATATATATATATATATATATATATATATATATTAAAAATTCTTTAATCGTATTTCATTGTGCTATTCCATAAAATCAGCTTTAAAACGCTTTTAAGGCAATTTAAGACGTTATAATATTACAGAAAAATAAAAAAAGAGTTCGATATTGACTACACGTTAATATTAGACAAACATATAAATCTTAAGTAAAATTATGTTGAATAATTATTAATTATCTTAATAAAATTTGGCTTTGTTAGCAATACTAAAAAATTATTTTGAGCTTTGGTTTGCTAATACTTGTAGGAGAATCTGTTGACGGATGGGGAGGGTAGTGCGGGCGATGTCGATGATCAGGAAGTGACGGATGAATGCGCTATGCTCATCCACACGGACCATATGCATAAACACACACATATCAAAAGCGGACAAGATAAAACATCAGGTATATTACAAATTATACGATAAACGTAGCCTTATAAATTTTTGCTGACAGAGTATTTAAAAAGGAAAACAATTTTTATAATAATAATTAAATTGTTGAAGTAATTTGTGTAATAATTTCAATTTGTACGTACTTGTATATTATTTATTATGGTATGCTTTATAAATTATAATATAAAAAAAAGAAACGATATATTTTTTTGAAAAATGTACTCTACCTAGTAATCGCAGAACATATCCGTCATTACGACGTACGATTCCATCAGAAATCATTTTGCTTTCAATGCTTTTACTAACCCCGTGTACATAATAAATGCTCATGTATGTTCGTCCAAACGTCTCTTTTCCCTTTGCTCTGATAGCTCTTTAGCTTATTAGCCTATTAGTAACCGATTAGCTTGTTAATCCTGTAATTAACAAACATAATTTAACCTCATACAAACGCTTGCCTTCATGTGGAAATGACTAGGTATGTGTGGTGATGGTTTGACGGTTCCTGTAAGCTCTCCTCGCGGGAAAGATACGACCCCTTTAGCAACACCGGTTCCAGGCCCGGATTCATTTTCCTCTCCTTCTCCACCCGTAGCTCTTCCAAAGAGAGGAAAAACGTTACAACCAACGCAAGTGCCTGCTAGTACACGTGCAAGTATCGTTTTCCCCTTACTCACCAGCGGTGGGTTATTCAGTCAAACACGAGAACCAAATAACATGAGTAAGTGGACAGTAAATCAGTTGTTTAATTTTCTTAGTAACTAGTAATTAGCAACTTGGTTTCATTTTTGAGTGAGGCAGTTGGAACTGATAATAACGATTAGACTGTCGTGCATGATCTCATCTTTTGCATATAATTATCATCATCGTGCACGTTTGTACGTATACTTTTATTGTAAACCTTTCTCTTTTATTAATGTATTTCTGAGAGTATTCAATCTCTTTATGTGAACATCTTGACAACTTTTATTATTACTGCATCTTCACTTGATTTATTCTGTTTATAGTATTATTATTATTATTATTATTATTATTATTATTATTATTATTATTATTATCATCATTATCATTAATAATTATATCTATGTATAGAGTTGTGTATTTATTGAATCGATAAATTATTTTTATACCAGGTTACGGAACATTGAGAGAAGAAAAGACTCCGCAAATTCATATCTCACATTCACATCAACTTGGTTCCAATCCTAGCATCTATTCTGGAGGCATGGGTCACGGTAGTCAACATAGCACTGGAAGTTTAGACCAAGTTACATCTCCTACGAGTCATTCTACCAAGCCTATAAATACAGGGGAAGATCTGTATAGCTGGATGGCAAAACAGCAAGAATTTATTAAGGATAACGATAAAGGAAATTTAAAGGGAAATTGGGTAAGTCTCTAGAGTCACTCTATCGCAATATATAGTCTTCCGATAATAAAATGTCAGAAATGTATGTATTATGGGCATGGGAATGTGAAGATTTGTGTATATATCAAAAACTTGTATGCTTATCTTCATTTCCGTTTTTACTTACATAGGTCTTTCGTACAGAGCAAAAATCTGCAAAGGTACATTTGAAAAGCAGTGGCAATTTTTGCCACTCTACAACACAGATGGGTCATTCCAATGCAATATCGATTAAAAATATTCTCTTTTAGGATTCAAAAATTAACACTATGACTACCGACGACACCGAAGATTCCGATATACAGAGCGGTGCTTTCCTGTATCCAATGAAAGACTCTCTAAGATTATTGGATGCACATTTGATTTTCGAACCGCTTTTGTCGTCCTTATCGGTTATGCCACAACAGATGCTATCGGTTATTGGATCGGGAAATGTAAATAATATGTCCTCCTTAGATTCATTAGGCTCAAATTTATCTCTCGTAGGCAGTATGGATACTATGCGCATCGATATAGTCGTGAGCGAATTTGGAAAAGTAACGGATAAGAAAAAAAGTAAGGTTTATAAAAATATTATTAAAACAAACTTTGTGCGTAAGTAAATAAGATCAATTATTTATAAATAATATATTTCCCGTTTTAATGCTTATAGATAACAAATGTCAGCTGAGAAAAGGAACCAACTCGAAATTTTATCTCGATATACCGCCAGAGACACCAGCATTTTTATGCGAAAAAATTGGCGTAGATATCGATATTAAAAAAATGGCTGATATGACAGTGGATGACATGATACAAAAGCAAAATGTTCTATATATATCTAGAGGTCAATTGAAAAAGCATACTAGTACAGTGGTTAACATTAGTTTAAATATTCGTTACATAAGCCAGCAAGTAAACATGCCTCTGCTCAGATTATTACATCAAATAAGTAACATGTATCAAAATGTTAAAGAGACACAAATGGAGTTGAAGGAGCAACAGCCCGAAGGAAAACGTAACGCTAACATAATCGTTAATGACAACGTTGCAAAAAATGGCTCATCGTCAAGTAAATATATCATCATATTTCATTAATTGTGAATAATTATGTGTGCAATCTATTTTTGCACCTAATAGAACGATATACTTTTTAGCATCTGATCTGCAAGAACAGTTTCTCACTGGTGGTAAAAAGATCGAAGCACCGTTGCTTCGCAGCAGTTTCGAACCAAATCAATCAAAAGCATTACCAGGTGCAGCAACTGTACGATCTCGACCGCAAAGTTTCGCACAAAAATTACGAAGCACCGGCAAAAGTGTCAAGGGCTATATTAATTTGAGCGAAGGCGTTATCACGCCCAGTTTCGGAGCAAGCCCTAGCGGGTCTGGTTTAGACAAATTTACGGACACGTGTAAAGATAGCGCCGCACATTTAACGCCACGATGCTGGAAAACGATATACTATCTTCTGGATTTGTACGCAACTCGTCCGGAAACTAAAACTATTACCCATCGATTTTCGATACCAGCGGATGCAGCGGAACATTATAAAAGCGGAAGGAAGTATGAAATCTTGAATGAAACCAAAGATGTTGATATTGAAAAAGGGTTGAACGTGGAGAATAGTTCAACGCCAGTTCCTCCATCGAGAGAGTTGAGTAAGTATAAAACATTTTTCAATGTTTGCTTTATCTTTTCAGCTTTAATAATAATCGAATGCTATTTACAGACATTGTAACAGGCGAAAGAACACGGCTAATTATTTTTGGCGTTGCGCGAATCCACAGAACCAGATTATTGGCTACTTTAAGTGGCTTAAAGCTTGAGGCAGAAATTACTAGTTTACACGCTAGTCTAACTTGCCGCAAGAAATCGCGGCCCGCAAGTCTAGAATGCAGTATGACTGGACAAATTGGAAGAACCATGATTGTCTTGCTGGAAGGCGTTGCCCCTAGTCAACAAACAGTCGTAAAAGTTACCGTTGGAAAATCACAAGCTCTATATTCCAGCATTACGAGGCGTCAAAAGGACAAGAACAGCGGTTTATTGACTGTCGGCGCTGTAAATATCGACATACCGCAGCATCCTGTAGCATTACACGGAATGATGACTAGAGGCAGCAAACAATTGTCGTCCACGTTGCAGGTAATAATTAATCTTGTAATAACGTTTATATTCTAAAAAAAAAAAAAAAAAAAAAAAGAGGACACACGTGTAAAAAGGAAAGCTATCTTGCAGGAATTAAGAGTTACTAGAACATCATCGAGAATGTCGCGGGGACAACAACAAGACGATGTAGATGCTGTTCCGGGCAGTCCGCATCATTACGCGCCAGCTCCTTCGATAGACGTAGAGAAACCACAGGCCGTGTCTGGTCTTTTAGAACCTATCGTTATGCAGTTCCACATAATATTGCAAAGCCTAAGCATAACTGCGGCATTGTTACCATCTCTCCAAGCACAGTACAAGATGGACCAAGTGAACAGTTCCGGCATAACAGGCAGCAAGGCTAAGTTTACTATAGATTTGCCTCATCATAATCTGAGTTTTACGACAAAATTGCAAGTGACAGAAGCGAACTTGCCGTCCGAAGCGAGTATCGAATTACCTAAAGTACACGTTTCGGCCGAATATATTCAAGACGGAAGCAGTAATTTGAATGATAGCAAACTAGCGGGTAAATAATATATGAATCATTTATTTTTAGGTTTTCAGAGTTGCGTTTTAAACAAAATTATGTCGTGTCTTGCAGATGGTGTCGTACTGAGACAAGGTAGCTACCTAAGTGCAACCGCAGATATCGGAGTGTTTGAACATTCTTTAACGACGGATCTTCTAAATCATTTGGTATTTGTACAAAAGGTATTTATGAAAGAAGTAAACGAGGTAGTACAGAAAGTCTACGGAGGTGAAAAACCAGTACCTTTGTGGCTCGAAGACGACGAATCAACCAACTCTACTTTGAAACGAATTTTATTTTCACTAATTATACGTATTAAGGTAAGGGATCTCTTTTACAAAATCTTTTTTATATCTATTTTGCTTCATTGGAAATTTGCCGTTAGCATTTGTGCATTCAAATGATTAATTTACGACAGAGATTGATCAATCTAAAAAAATATCTATTATAAAAGGATCGTCCATCTCGTAAAAGGAACCTGGATTTCTTTACAGAGGATTCAGTTGACCGCAACAACTCCGACAAACTCGGCAGTGCGATTAGAAACGGGTGCGGTAGAATTTCAATTATCCAACAGAGTGCAAAATGTTTCTGGAGCTACTCAACCTAATCCCTACATGAAATTATTTGGCAAAGCACAAGTTGATATTAATTTAAGTCTGGGACAATTGCTAAAAAATGTATTATTCGAAGAAGCAGAGCCCGAATTTCAACAGTTTGCTTTCTTCAATACTAGAATAGGATTACGAAATGCATTTCAAGAGGAAATGGCTCAGGGTGAAGACAAGGAAGTAGTTTTAATTACTCTTAAACGTCCGTTGATTTATATACAACCGATAGCTATCGATAAAGCTATACTCGTTTGGTTAAATTACAAAAATGCATATGAATACTGGAATGAAAAGCGATCTAATTTAAACAAGGAAGTGTTGACCGCTACTCAGCAAGTATTTGAAAAAGTTCCATTTGGGCAACTTACGAGTCAGCTCAGCGCACCTCATCTTGGAACATTATTTTTGCAATTAACAGTCGATGATATGGGCATATGTATACCGCTTAATCCCTTACCACCAAATAATTGGAGATTAAACAGAAGCCTTTATGACGGAGAATCGCGAGGTGCTGTTGTGGTAACGCTTGAAAATACAAGCATATCCGCATGTAGTAGCGGCAGTTTGGTTAGTAAAGGAAGGTACGTATTATGTGTGTGTGTGTGTGTGTGTGTGTGTGTGTGTGTGTGCCCATAATTCTTTTACTTATAAGCTCTTGACATTTATATGACTTGAATTTTAAATTGTATTTTGCTTATTAGATTTGTAGGATTGTGCTTGAGATTTGCGGAAGACTTTGAAACTTCTTTGGACGATTGGAAACCAGATATGACCGATAGTAATATAATGAATTTATGTGTTGTATCAGAAGGCACTTACGAAGTGTGTAGTAGGACTATCGCTCAGAAACAAGACAAGTCTGGTACGATCTGCATATTTAATGACAATAATATTTTTTAGAAGCATATAATCATGTATCGCTTTTTCTTTTGTACAAAATTTTTGGAAAAAAAAAATTGTTTTTTTCTAGATAATGCTAAATGGATCTTAAATGTTCAATGGCAAATGGAAGGAGTCGATATTCATCTTGATGTCAATGTAGGACAACAGCTGTCAGCTCTTGGACATACATTAACGATGCTAACTGGTTCCGAAGAGGAAGATGATATTCACGTTCCTCCAGATTACGACAGCGACGATGGAGATCAACCGGAAAATAGCACTAGCCAGGTTAAGAAAAAAGTATGGTTTAATTAATTTTATTTTTTGCCATTTATACGCGCGGCCTTTGTTTAAAAGTAAGTAATGCATAATAAAAAAAAAACACCTTACGTAATATGTATATAAAACTATACGTAAAGTTTAAATTAGATTTTGGTAGCATTTATTATTCAGAATCATTTGCAATACTTGTGTAAACTTTATTATTTAAAGATATCCCAATATTGAACTAGAGTAGATGCATATATTTTATTTAAATTAAAATTTATATACATTTATAGGAAAGCATATTAATGAAAAAATCGAAAAATTGGACGGACAGTCTCCCAGCATTTATCTTCGATCCTACACTCGATGCAAAGAAGAGGTCACAATTGATAGAGAAAGAAATGAACGAACAAGCGAAAATTATAAACGATTTGCGATCGTTGGGCGCTTCGCATGGTACAATCGAGCAGGAAATGAAACGTCTACATGAATTAGAAGCGATGGTATTTAAAGACTTTAGAAGGTATGTCATATGAAATGACTTGTCTTTCTTTGCACGTGCACATGTTCATTTGAAATATGTCCGCCGCAGAGATATGATTCAGAAACTAAGAAGACAATCGGTGAAAGCTTCTGGTATCAAGGGTAAATTAGGACTCGGTAGCAAACCGAACACGTATCGTTCAAGATCATTTATCGTACCCTCGCCCACGCCAGAACATCATTTAGAGAGTCCGGAAGATATGAATACGGAAATTAATTCAGCAAATTCAGCTAGTTATGAAAGCAGTCCTAGGAGCGGTCCCAGTCGGTATGCGCATTTATGTATTTAATTTTAGATAATTCTTTAAAACATTATTTTTCTAATTTAATTTTTTAAAAATAATTTTAAACCAAGTTATATATGGCGTTTAATTAAATAACCCGTTTGATTTGAAATATATTGATTTGTCATTATATAGATCGGCTTCCCTGCGAGTAAGAGGGCTCGGCGGACCACGAGTTACTTTTAGCGATACGCATACAATGTGCAGGTATGATTGAAACCGTCTTGGAAATAAAAAAATATATTAAATTAATCGTTTGTGATTTACATCACAGGCAATCGTCTCTACCCAGCGCTAGTTCTGATTTGAGTTTACCAGAAGGAGAGTTGGAATGGCCAGAGACTATTGAGATAGAAGGAGAACGAGTTGAATTGAGAAAGAAAAATAGAGATATCAGTTGTACATCTAGTTACGACAGCATGGAGGGAAAGTATGTACTCTCAATAATTATTGAAATATATATTTATATGTGAAATACCTCAAGAGTATATATTATGTGTTATCCTTGGTTTGCAGTGCACCATTACTCGATTCATTTGGAAAAGAGCAAGCTTCATCGACATCCTCTCCGTTTATTACATCTCAGAAAACTCAAGAACCTAATATAGATTTTGAACTTGATGTCAAAGTTTTAATTAATAGTGGAAAATGCGTGTTACATACAAAAGACCCGGGGAAAGAAGATGAAATTAAACTGTAAATAATATCCATAATATATATAATTTATTGTATACATAATTGTGTATACATTTTTAATTATATTAATACCTTTTACATATATTCTCAAGATTAGTGAGAAGAACGTGTATTCTAATTAATCTCTCTATACTAAACTAATTGCTAAAACTAATTAAAAAAAAAAGAGATTTATTTACATACATGTTTATCGTATATTGATTATTTCTCTTATTCTATAAAGTACTTTCTAGAATATAATTTTTATGAAATAAAATTGTTGTCTTCTTTCCTTTATACAGCTTGAGTAGAATGAAGAAGGAAAGATCGTGTTCCGGCGGTACGTTCGAATTTCAACCTGGCAGTCCCAGTAGCAGCAGAAAACATTTAAATAGTAAAGAAAAGCCGTCAACAACTAGTACATCTCGATTGAAATATCTGCAACATGCAAGTGTGCCTTTGGTAGATTTAACCATTTTCCACATTCCTGGTTTGGATGTTAAGGTAAAATCAAACATTTTATCTATCGATAATTATATATTTTTTATTAACAATGATATAAAGGAAAAACTATTTTGTGCAGGTTCATTACGAATCCAAAACTCTCCCAGAAGAATCCGTGTCTCCCCGTATATCTACCGAGAACAGTCTATTAAATCCAATTACAATGACAGTACTTAGAAAATCTAGTACTAAAAAGGCCAGTCTGTTTGCTTGGATGACTCTTCAAAGCATTCCAGAGGAAACTATTATTAGTCCTCATATCCTTGAATTTTTAGAACAAACTCTAGAGCCAATTCCGAGCAAGACGACGTTCCAGAGTACGGTGCAAACAAATGCTGGCTTTCTGTTGGAAAATACAGAAAACACATCATGGGCAGCCACTGCTGCAAGTAGCACGTATGTTTATGCCAGTTTCCCCGTTGATGTAATAGTATACTTTCATATGCAGCCATCTACATTTAGGTATATTATAGACATTTATATCTAGATTTATATAAGATTTTAAGGGATCTGACATTTATTAATAAATATCAATCTTTTTATAGATTTTCGTGTTTACCAGTTTCCCGAGTAGAATGTATGTTACAATTACCATCTCTCGATATCGTATTTTCATCGAAACGTGCTGAGGAAGAGTTGAGAGAATTTCGGGAGTTTAGGTCGCAAACGACGGGCAGCAAGGAAATAGGCGGTGGATCAGCTATCGGTGGATTATCCGTCACAGGTTGTTTAGCGGATTTTTCCGTTTATATTTTTCACCCATATGGCGGGGGAAAGAAAACAGGATTAAAAGAAGCACAATGGTCGCCTTTATCGGATAGCGAGAGAAAAGATTCGTTGAGTATCAACGTCGAATTTGTAAAATTTCATTTGTCAAGAAGCAGAAAATTGAATTTTCAAAGCGAACAGCTTAAGAAACTTTCGGATACCAGTCGTGCCGTCATACGATTTTCAAGTATGTATATAATGCAACTCAAAATTGTCGAGCATAATTTATTAATTTATTTAGACAGTACTTGACAATGGTTTTATAATAAATTGTCTTTGTATAATATTAATTTTTAGCAATCATCGATATTGGATCTGCTTCGTTTAAATACGACATGCGTCGATTGACAGAAATTCTGGCATTTCCAAAGGCTTGGTATCGACGTAGTATAGTAAGACGCTTGTTTCTGGGAGACTTGAGTTCAGGCACCGCATATTCCGAAGGGGATGCAAGTCCTCTAAATCAGGAAGAAGCGGTCATGGGTAGCAGTTCCTTATTGAAACATTACGATAGGCATGCATGCGATCCACTGTCAAAAAGCGCACCTGAAAGAAGTCCCATATTAAATAGAGAAAAATTGAAATTAACCTTGGAAAATGATATGCCAAGACCGCGATTAAAAGGTATTTGCCTTTGTACGTTGGATAGTTGGCGAAAGTAAACTTGAAAAAAAACTTGTATTAAATATTACTTTTATATCATCAGACATTGGAAGAGGCTGGAGCTTTACCGCAGACAAACAAGTGTCATCCGAAGTCAAATTAAGAGAATCCGCGTGGGAGACATTAGTGTTATTTGCGGTGAACTTTACGCGCCTAAACGTACATATGAATATGGGTAACGTAATGGGCAATGTTAGCTGGATGACAAAGGATTTTAGATCAGATGGAAGACTGTCTATCGGTAGCACAGGACATAAAAATTTGTACATAGGCATCGGCTTAGGAGGATCGAGTTTAGATGCGAAAGGTGGTATAGTTGGTGGGACAATTGAATTAAGTAGAATTGATACTTACAGTGAGTTTTTTAATAATTAATATCACGTACATTATATGATAAGTTTACGTAGAATTTAATTCATGTTTCTTTACGCGTGTTGTCACATAGTACACATTCGAGAAGAACCCGGAATAGAACCTGATCATACAGTGGGATTAAAATTATTTGCGTTAGAATTACGATTGGATTATATGGGAACGAGCGTTCTAATGTCTCGAGTGTCTTCGTTGGATGTTACTCTTAGAGACGAGTGGAAGATTAATCGTAGCAGCGGTGGTGATGCTTTCATGCCAACCCGAAGGTATGTGTTTTAATCTTAATGAAGTTAAATGCATTGCTGCTTCAATAAAAAAATAAAGCAAAAAAACACAATATTATTTTGTCAACGTTAAACACATTTAAAAAGCAACGTATAAATATATTAATAAATGTTTATTCCGACAGACCCGCTATCATTTTCATGCACGGTGATTTGGGTTGGGATCAATTACAAATTATGATCAGTAAGTCAACAACAGCCGATCTGTTGAAAATGTTTTACAAACTGGATGAGTTTTTCAGTCAACAATTTAAGAGTAGCAAACGAGTATTTAGTTCATTACAGCCAAAACATCAACGAATGAATAACAGTAGTATCAAGAAAAAACAACAAAAGAAGAGATCTGCTGTTGACGGTAAATTCAAACCGTTGTATCATTTATCAGCTATCATAAATGTGTTGAAAATTGTAATGCTAAATTAAAATATTGTAGGAGGTCCATGGAGTTTAAATCAGACTGCGATATCAGATGCTAGACATCATAGACATTGGCAAAGAGTATTAACTCAAGTAGCTGGTCTTCAATTGGGAAGTCTAAGGTTTTCTTTGCCATCAACCGGTACCGTCCTCGGTGGTACAATGGAACTTCACGGCTGTAATATTAGCTTAGCGTGTTTCCACGGAATTAATTTTAAAAGCAAAAGCTGGGCTCTGTTCTCGTTAAAAGAGCCCTGTATAAGTTTCGCTACAGAAGCCCAAGAAATCCCGAGTGTTGAAAGTACGTAATATTAAATAGTTGACACGCTATTTCAATAGTGTATCAATAGTGTAAACAATAAATTTATTTTTCTTTTCACGCAGCGCCCAACACGTACGACGTTCATGTCGTACAGACGTTAACCATCAGTTTAGGTCATCAACAAGAACAACACGCGAGACATCATTCCATGGCAACCGTGTGTAGATTAAGTCGAAGTGTTTTATTTCCACCGCAATTTAAATCTTTACAAGAGTGGTTTCATTATGCATTTGCTAGTAGTGAAATTGATGGTATATATCAAATACCTATAAAAGAAATTTTATCATTATTTTTTTTTCTATAAAATTATATGCGTCTAACTTTTTCCTTCATTTGATAGCTGTAGATAGATTTCCATGTGTCGAGAGGGATAGAGTGGACAGTAGTACATCTGACGGTAGTAATGCATCACGTGGAAGGAGTACATCCGCAACGCCTGGCAAACTACAAGAACACTCGCACACACGGGAAGTGATATTCGCTTTGCCTTCGTTGCAGTTACATCTAAAAACTGAACATTTACAAACTGCTAGAACACCAGACGTTATAGGTATGCACATAAAAAAGAACATTTATTTTTCAAACGATCACTGCGTAATTGTTTAAATATACGTTTATGTAACATTACTTGCTTGTTTTTATACGAATCAAACGTTATATAACACATTTTATGAGATACGAAAATAAGCTAAATACGATGCGCAATAAATACACATCAATGTTTTAATGAAATTAATACGTACAGTACGTTTTCTTTATAAATGTTATGAAATTATATTAATAAATATACCATCGGTACACGGTTTATGTTGAATCACATTAAGCACAAAGCACAATATTACATGTCTTTTTACTGTCCTAATTATTCTGCAATTGGTTCTTTCGTGTATTTTTAGGACTTCCTAAGCCTATTTCATATAGTAAGTACATATGGAATGAAGTTTATTATGTTTTGAAAGTAGAATTCAGTATGCTTTACATGTTTAAATAAATACTTGAGCGATACCTGTATGCTGATAGTTTTGTTCAACAAGTTCTCAAAATCCTAAAAAGTTCATAATGTAATGACAAGCAAATTAAAATTTACAATTCTTTTCTGATGTTTTAATCTGGAACATGAGAGAGAGAAGCTAAGAATTATGCTATAAGCATAATACGTTCATTTAAAAATTTTCATAATTACTTGATATAAACAACTAGTAATGCTCGAGTAAAAGCATGAAAAATTTTTTTTTAGTTTTATTACTTGGATCTAAAAGTATGTATCTTATTTCATTAGCATTAACTTCAGGATAATGTAGTATGTGTAAAAATGTGTTTAATTTAAAAAATTATCGTTGAAACGTTGCGATTATGTTGTAATTATTCCGATTTACAGGCGAAAAACCGTTAGTTGAATGCAGCTTCATAACAGAATTTGAAGATCATATATTTGTTACCGTTGATGCCGAAGCTTTCTTCTTCCTACATGATCTCATTACATCGTATGTGAAAGAAAAGGAAAGAGTGGTAGGGGCTTTATTGAAAATATATTTGAATAAACTTTGAATCTGAATCTAATCTTATATTTAGAAAAAAGCACCTTATTCTTATGAAATTTTCTATATTACAGCATACAATGCAGAACATGGGTGCGAGAGCGCACAGTCCCGATTCACAAGAAAGAAAGAATATAAACACAGGTACGGTTAACATGTCTAGCATAGCTGTTATTTCTGAGGACGAGAAGAAACGCAAACAGTTTGATCCGGCTGAAATGTTCATAAAAGATTGGCGATCATACAGATGTAAAACATGGCACTTGGAACCGACAGTAAGGTAAGTTATTTCTTAAATGTAGTCTCTCTCTTTCTCTCTCTCTCTCTCTCTCTCTCTCTCTCTCTCTCTCTCTCTCTCTCTCTCTCTCTCTCTCTCTCTCTCCCTCCCTCCCTCTCTCTCCGTATCGAAACCAGTTAAGATAACGCTGTCATAAATTTCTGTCAAGGCTACTCTCATGGGCCGGCAAAAGTATAGAACCCTACGGAATTGATTATATTCTTCAGAAATTGGGATTTTCCCATGCACGCACGACGATACCAAAATGGATACAACGAGGATTCATGGACCCTCTAGACAAATTACTCGCCATTCTTATGTTAAGAATGGTACAAGCCGTTCGTGAAGAACCATCGGATGAACAAAAAGAATATAAAAGAGAAAAATAATACCAAATTGACTTTTTTTAATAATATACATATGATCTCGTAATATGTATTACAGTGCAATAACTGGTAAGAAAGACATAATACACATCAGTGTTACTTAAGATGCGGTAAAGTTTATGCGTAAAGTAACAAGCCTATGTATACATTTTTTTTTATTGTTTGTTTAAAGTAGCTAAGTTCTGAAGTAGCTGATATATTATAGTAATATAATTTAGTAAAGAAAAAGTATTTGTACATTATGTACAAGTGTTTGTACATAATCATGAAATAAAATTAATTATATAGCAGATTTATGACTATTTACAATTTAAACACTACGATGCTTTTCGTGCGACATAATATTTTGATAACAAGCTTATTTAACTTCACAAGTATCTAAAATGTCATTAAAAATTAGTAGTTTCATACATTACGTTTTATACAATGAGTTATTTTTAAATCAGTATCAAAAATTAAAATGTCAACTATGTAAAAGATAAAGTGTAGAAATATGCGCTCACAATTAGATCTTGAGTAAATTTCATAGGAAACTAGTAATAAATTAAAAAATATAGCATGTTGATGGGTATAAAAACTAATTTATACTAGTATATGTACATTTTGTAGTAGATTACCTATAGCAAATGTTTCTTCGTTTCACATAATATTTTATAAATAATATCATTTATTTAATATATTTCGCGTCTGATTCATAATCTTTATCAATATTAACAAGTATTATTGATTGGATATAAAGTAGTAAAACAAGAAAAAATGTTGTAAGATGTGTTGCGATAACACAAATATAATGCACCCATCAACCACTACTTAATTGTTCGCTTGTCATTATTGCTACCAGTTCTGTATGAGTGAATAAGATAATTTTGTGTGTTGTGTGTGTGTGTGTGTGTGTGTGTGTGTGTGTGTGTGTGTGTGTACCTTCACTAAAGTGTGTATACCTAAAGAAATATTTCCTGCACAATGATACGTCACATTAACTATAATTAGAAATTATGTATAGTTTATGTTTATATTAGTAAATAATATATACTACGTAATGCGATGATATATAAAATATAAGAGTACTACGAAAGCGCAGAGGATAGATTACAAAGGCACAAAGGCTTCATATAGAATGGAGAAATCTAACTTTTGTTAGATAATTAGAAACTATCAAGTTTCTTATAAAGTGTGCTGTACAAGATAATATTCATTGTTCTTCGCAGTCTCGGTAAAAGTGCAACGTAAATTCCAAATAGTCGACATCATGCTTACTTTTGCAAATATTCTGTAATAAAATAATACGGTAATCAGAGACTATAACTCAACGTTAAATGCATTAAAAATCTATAACGTAAATATTTTGTGAAGAATATTTCATAAATTATTGCCTCTTTACACTGAAATACGTACCTCTTGAGGTTGCATTAGAGGTACTCGAAACTTTAAAGTTTTTCTAAGGTAATGAGCGACATCAAGAGGAAAAGACTGATCACCCGGTTGATTATTACTTTCGATATACTGAGGTTGTTGCTGCATGGTATAGCTCCAACCACATACCATTGTCTCATCTATACCAGGATTTGATGAAAAAGGACACTGCTGCACGATTTGCCAATACCACGGCATACCGCTATAAAAAGAAATCGTGATTATAACATATCAGAAATTAAATACACATGTTTATAAAGTACATACGCATTCTAAACTTACACAAAATGTAATGTTAAATGCGTATCTGGCATATGTTTTGACAAAGGTACAATGCAACTAATGTTGTTGGGTGTATCTGGTGACGATGGGGAACAATATCTCTGATCCAAAGATGTGTTGAAGTTTTTTGCTACTACGAATAATTGTGGTCTAGGCTCTGGTGGCAGTGATCCTGCAGCGTTGCTAGCCACTTCTCCCCAATCTCCACCACCAGTTTCTCGCCTTGTTCGTTTATGCAAATACTTGTAATTGGTCTATAAGATACGCATACGTTTAATTACATATTTGTCTTCCTTGTTATAAATTATCCGATATGATAATTCCAAGAGAAAATCTAATACCTCTTTCACAAGAGTTTGAGTGCTAGGATCGGATGGACTAATACCATTTTGGAAACCCTTGCTTAATTTTCGTTTTTCTTCATGTGGCATACTTAATGGCTGTTCCAAATGATCTGCTAAAATAATAGAATAAAATTTGTTGAATTGTATAAAGTATAAATGATTCGTGCGTGTATACTTTAATGAACTCCCAGATAGCATAGTGTGGCGTCAAGTGGCGTAATAGTGCAGTCACAAAGTGACGGATTGTTGAGACGTTAGAGACGTCACTTTGACGGCATTATAACGTCATTTGACGCACTCTGCTATCTGGGTTCAGAAAAACATATAAAAAAACTTACAGATGGACTTTTTCTCCGGTGGATGATCAGGCTGAGGATCTTCCACGTGATGAATCTCAGCTGTGCAACAATATATCTGAAACATTGCATTTTATTTAATTTCATTTCATTATATATGCATTGTTCATTTGTGTGTAAGCACATGCACGTACACATAAGTAATATTTAAATAAATTTCATAAAGTTCTCACAAGTACCTGACATGGACTTTCGAGTTCAGTAAAATGTGCGGGGCATTCTTCAGGCCTTCCTAAAGGAATTGGACCTTTGTTAGCAGATGAAGAATCTATATCCGAGCCTTGATCATTCTCATCCACATTGCTAGGAACAGCACCCGCACCATTTCTACTAAGCCAATTTCCCGGGAATTCGCTGAAATATATTATCATTATAACATTTTTAACGAGCTTGCGTATAACAAAATATTTTCTTTCGTGATATTATTTAAAATTTTTATTTTTCAATTTAACTGACTTATTTTTTTCATGTTTAGATTGGGGACCCGCCGGATGGCTCATCGGATACCACGTTATTTCCTGAGAGTACAGTTGTTGTTTCGTGTGCGGAGGCGGTGTGGTGAAGGACGTACTTTTGACAGACACGCCTCCGTCTAATTCCCTCGTGTAAGATTCTTGCTTAGTATAAAAAGGGGATAGCGTGCTGTGTAACAAGGAGTTATATCGATGCTCATAATTAGAAGTGGTAGACATTGTTGGAGGATGAGCCGGGCCAATAGCCAACATTCCATTGCTTGCCATGGCGGACCATTCAACGCTACTGCGTTTTTGATATTCTAAGAAATATAATGTTGCCATTGCAACTAGACTGAAAATTATAATATTAAATCATATAGGTATACAGATGTTCAAGAGAGAAACGCGAGAGAAATCGAATTAAATTGGAAATAAAGCTAAAGGAATAATTACCAAAATGCCATGATGAGAATAAGTATAACAATGATGATTTGAATAAATTTATTACTGCAGAGAAGCTCTTCCTCTCTTTCGAACCTTTTCGTCTTTCCGTGCAAAGATGACTTATTATTGATAGATGACGAATATTTATTGCCCGATATACTAGATACTGTGCTGATGGAACTCTTTAGACTATCACCTCTTTTTAATTTTGCTAGTCGTTTATTTATTCTCTCTAGTTGATCTATCCTCGTTTCTAGACTGTCCGTCACCTGTATAGTAAATCGATTATAATTAAGTAAAAGATTAAATTCTACATGAAACACTATATGAGGATTGATATAAAATTCTTACCTTGCATAATTCCTTGACAGCCCCAACGTTCTCCATAAATATTCTCTCCTTATTTACCACCAAGAAATTTTCAATTCTCTGACCATTTGGCAGAACTATATCACCTGCCGGTAGCACCGCTTCCGGTAGAATTTGCTGAACCTCTTGCGCTATGACGCCAGTATCTTCCTGTTTGATATCAAGACCCGAATGTTGCGCGAATTCCGGAGCGTATCGATAACGAACAACGCGTAATTGTTGTACGTTCCGTAATTGTTCGCGCGTGTCAACTTCTTGAACGCTTTGTTTCGCTCTTACGTCGCTGGGTTGAACGATGTGACCGGTTACCTATATGTGACAAATTTAACCGATTATATCGGTACACAATTATATATTATCCAATTTAACTCTCTCAGTGATGTAAATGTGATGTGTAATTAAATAACAAATCGCGTACCTTCATATTGCCATGTACAACAAGAGCTTCATCTGGTCTATCCGTATTAATTCCAACCCTGCCGGCATGGTATACGCTATCTGGAGCTGCTCCTCTCTGCCATCCACCTTCAGCACCCACGCCAGTGCCTTCTGATTCAAACTGTCCCGGGTTACTCGCCTATAATGCGACATATGAGAATAAACTCCGGTTTCAGAACACGTCTACCAATCAATTGATTTTACATACTCTGACAATTATACGTTCCGATGCGTGAGCCACTACTTGATAACTGGCTTGGTCTGCGGTATGAGCGTGCAATCCGACAACCAAATGAAAATACCTCTGGTCCGGATTTGGTTTTCCCTTTTTACGCATATTATTGCTTGTAGTTTCGCTAAAGTGCAAGCGGCCGACCGTCACTTTTGTTACACGTTCGCCACCTAATTCGACTCTGTAACATGATCTATAGCATAATCCAACTGTATCAAATTATATTATATAAATTTATATATATACATAGATGTATATAAACTCACGTTACAGGATGGAATGGTTTCTTGCTTCTGTCGCTTTGACTTTGTTCGACTCTGATCGTTTGCGACGGAGATTCCACTTTAACTCCGTAGAAATGTAATTGAAAACCGCTTATTTTCTTTAAGCCTTCGCCAGTCCTAACAAATACGGCCTCCCCTTGAAGCTGCGCGTGACACGTTATCTAAATATGTAACAGATGCAAATATTGTTATGTAGTAAAAGTTTATATATAATTTTGACTACACACATATTGTTATATTTAGATTAAGAAAAATAAATATATCTTTTTAAGCCCGCAATATACTTCTGTTTTATCTTTACAATTATCGGACGTCGATCGCTTTTACCTGAAAATGATTCTTCTTCTGACAAACAAACGCATCGTCCGAATTGCTAAAATTAAACCCCTTGTCGGCATCCACTCTGTAATGTGGTACCGGTAACTCTTTGAGATTATGATCGCAAAGAACGTGCCAAGATGTTTGCTGGAAAGGATGAAACCGAATACACTGATAACTAGCGTCGATGTAATTGCCGTCAGCAACTTCGTCACTGTCCAGCACTGCGCTACTGCTGCTGCAACTGTGCTCCACGGTACCCTGCAGTTCGGGTTCCTGAAAAACAACGATCGTAAATAATAATCGAAGTAAAAAAGGAAGAGCAATCAAAATTACAAATAAAAAAAAAAACGGAAAAACACCTGTTTGACGTGGATAAGGCCATCTTGGCTGAGTTTCCTCTTTTTTGGGGCCGATTGCAGGGAGGAGTATAGCGTGTTGATGCCAGCCGGACTGTGTTCATGCGGCAACGGTACCAAAGGCGGTCCTATCTGAGGCTGCGTCGAAAGATTCGACGTTCCCGACGTGAGATGAGATGTCAGGACCGGCGTTAACAACAGAGGATCTGTTGTCGCAGGCAACGTTCTCGGAGAAGGTGGTAGCAAATTAGAAGAGTACTGATTGTTTTGATGATGCAGAAGTATCTCTTGCAAAGCTGCCTTTTGATCTATAATTACACGCACGTGTATTATAATTTTTTTGTAAAATGTGTTTTCGCAAATGTATTTAAACTCACGTGGCGAATGTACGTGTTGAGTGTCATTATGTCCCGGCGGTGAATACGGTGGCTCACTTCCGCTATCCGGTGGGCTTTCCGGTAGCGCGTGTCTACGAAAAGAGCGATGCTCTATAGATTTTCACCGAGTCATTAAATCGCTACGAGAGATCTGTCACTTTTTTAAATAAGCTGTCGCGTTTACTCCGATATAATCTAAAATCTTTATTACTTAGAACTAAAATTGTAGAACCGATGTAATTTCATTGAATTTAATTCCCTATTTCCCCGTGCCTGAGGTATACCGCGGTATAGCTAAAGAGCTCACACTGATTTTTCGTGGATAAACGTAAAGATTATTCTTGCTTCTTAATCTTTTATAAGCCTGATAAAACCGCAGAGTTTTTACCCCGTCAGTTTTATTTTTCAGAGTTCGACTTACGGGTGAACATACGCCTGCGGATCTTTGTAGCCGACGTTGTTGGGTACCGTCGTCGTGGTACCGGAAGCGCACGCTATCGAAACTGGATGAGCCTGCGTCATCTGCGGCGAAGGTAGTCGCGATGGTGGCTGCTGTTGGGCAACCGGTTGTGACGTGGGTGCCTCGATCCGGCCACCGTGGGACACCGTTCCACCTCCATTTTCATTGTGGGCAAGGGTATCCGCGAAATATCTAAACACAGAACCCCACGGTCTTTCATCCAAGTCCATATCTCTGTTTTCTTTTCTTTTCTTTCTTTTTTTTTTAAATTTGTTTATGTATGCTCGTTGTTTCTCTTATGGAATATCTCTAGAATAGTATTTGCTATATTTAGAAATACCTGATGTAAAGATGCAAAAGACATTTTGATATAGAGATTGACTAAACGCGCGCTACGTGTCAGCACCTTTTTTTTATTGATCTTACGAGAGCTATGTATGCCGAGAGCGCAACTGCAGTTGGATTTGCAAAACATGAGATATCGTTATCGTCTGAATCGCAGTTCGGCGTACAGCGGTAAATGATGATGCTTTGCGCTGTATCTCGCATTCGAGTTTTCTCAACTCGCAGAATTTGCGAGAGTTTAACTGCACACGCGGTATCACCCCGCCGCGGTGCTATTATACATTATACAGCTTCCATCGAATTACTTAAAAAAGATTCGCGCGTCTAATTATAAATTTTCCACGAATTCTTGATGAAAAAGCAATCGTTTAATAACAATCTGCAATCTCTGTCGACCACGGTAAAAACAAAATCATGCAAAATACCTGTTCCTCCTCATTGCATAAGCTGCCGTAATTATATTGTCAATTGAATGGAAATTTCTAATTCTTAAAATATAAATTATGCATGACTATAATTGTCTCTTTATATTATCTCTCGTTGCGTATGGTTTTCATTGTCATGTCTCGCGCGTTATTTCATTTATTGTTTCGTAATTAATGCAACTAAAATCGAAAAATAAATGAGTATTTCCACATAGCGGATCTCTCTTCTCTAAACGACAATTCTCTCTCTCTCTTTCTCTCTCTCTCTCTCTCTCTCTCTCTCTCTCTCCCCCCCCCTCCGTATAAAATCACTTTGCGTTTGCATCGCTACTATAAATTTTCTCCGCTTATCTATCTAACTAATGTAGTTTTTAAATAACATATCTATTGCGTATTGATCACGATGCATGCACGTGTACATACACACATCTGATGAATATACGTACGGAATCACAAGAATAATAAATAAATAAGAGAAAGGGAAACACGGAAGTAATAAAATAATAATAAAATATCTAGGATAAAGTGGATCTGTTTCTGAAAGATGGAAAAAATACAAAAAATATGAAAAAAATGGTTTAATATTTTAAGGCACAAATTGATAAATTAGGATTTAGGTACTGTCGTTGGATAATGGCATACACGCCGTGGCATACACGCGGTGTCGCTCGGATAAGAATAAAAATTTTTTTTCCTCGGTTAATTCGAGCCGTTGTGCGATGAGCACCAAGAGCTTTTTAATGGAAGAAGAGTGCTGGAAGTCGAATTAGCAGAGTTAACGCAGTGTGCACGCTGTGATTCCATCAATTCCGTTCCGTCTGCCTCTGTCATTATATCATTACACCTCTGCGGTTGTTATCTGCGTGAATATCTGTCTGCGGGCTGAGTATATATACGTACGCGTACGTATGACTGTATGCGTATAAAGAATGGCTGGATGCGTTTCCTGGTGTACGCGATTACGTCAATACGCGCGGTCAGGTCTGGAATAAGATATTTTCGTGCCCGAAGTCATATAAGAGGCTTAAATCGTTGTGGATTCGCGCATTATTGTTATTTATTTTGAGCACCGAGATTCAAAGCTTTTTACTTTCTTCACTTGAGAAATCACAACGACACGATATAATGGAAGATAACGATATTTTACAGCAACACCAACACGAATTACTTGACACGATCATGATAAATCTGTACGATCATATTGTACTTATAATAATTGATGCAATCGTACGGTTAGTTATTGTCAAATAAACGCAAACGTAAGACAAAATAGCTGTAAACATTATCAGTAAAGTACTAAAATCATATCGCTGTGATTTGAAATCTTATATTGGTATACATCATATGCCAAAAAGTCCACGAACTGATCCTTGAAGCAATGAGGAATCTTTTATTCGTCTCGATGTATCTATGCGGCAGCTATCAAGGTCAGCATGTTGCATCGACATTCACTGATTAATGACACGCGTAATATTATCTATATATTACGTATATTTTAACACATTCATTTATTTTAATTTTTGTATGTATCGCCGTTTTAAAATTTGGTTTATAAAACTTATATTTATATCGCAATTTATACACAAAGCTGTAGTACTGGTTTTGTTATAGACTTGAGAAATATTTATTCTTCAATTAATCACGTATATCTCTTTTACGCTTATTTTTTGCACCGCCAAGAATGCATACGCGAGACAAGACCACGTCTCAAGCTTTCTCAAGTTTTTCGTGTTTTTTTTTATTTGTAGTATCTAAAACGTTTATAATAATTTTACACATTATCTTTTTATTATAGTGATGAGACACAGAAAAGATTAATTTTTTACCTTTTTGCACGTTTTATATAAGCAGCTTTAAAAAGTACGGTGAAAATATGTCACGAAAAGCAGTTTTGAATAAAATATAAATGTTGTCAACAGTAACAGATTTCTATGATAATCGCTATGCTGTGGCAGCCAGAGTAGCCTGAATACAGGAGTAGAATAGAGTCGAGATGGAGCAATTTAGAAATTTAGCCTGATACATCGTGTCGTTTGCAGGAAACGCACGCTCGTGCCGCTCTGGACGACAGAAGCATATTATCTAAATTCGTTAATTATCATAATTTGAGAAGGCGCCTATATACAAACGTCGAAAGCATATCATATGCTCGCCGAATTTTACACTTTGCATTACACGTATTTTTGATATATTTTGTAGCTATATTTCAATTTGCAGAATTATCTTCAAATATATCGCGATAAAAAAAAACACTTTTATTTTGATGATATTCATGTGACATCTAAGGAGGTAGAGATTGCCACGATTGAGAAGATTCATTAATGCAACTGAACAAATTTATTAATGTAAATTGGTGGTAAATTGGCATTTGGCATTCTAAGAAACAACAATTCGAGTTTTGCGATCATTGCGCTGGCACACGCATTACGCACGTGTGACGAACACGCGCATTGTAGGCGTTAACCATGGCTCCCAACAAATGTGGTTAAACTTCGTCACCAGACCGAACGCTTCAGCGTCCGAGATCAAGTTTCCCGTCTAATCGGAGAGTTTTCTTTTTTTAAAGCCAGCTCAAGATGCGCGATAAAATAAAAATAACGAAATAGATATAATGATATATAAACGTGCAAGATTAATATTCTTTCAACTCACGTCGCGGGCTGTTCACTGTCACTGTTGATAAAGTCCTCTAACTGCGAAAAATCCAAGGCTTCGTTGTCTATCCCGCCAACGAAATCACCACGACCTGCGGAAAAGGATAAAGAATTTCACATTAAGATAACAATAAATTGTTTTTGTTACAAGTACATGTATATAGTAACATCACCGTCTCCCTGGTTGTATAATAACCGATATATGAGAATCCATCCGTTTCGATAATACATATCCATGCTACAATACTATGTATAACATAAGATGTAATTATACGAATATCACAAAATTGTTGCTATGCGCCTATTTCAAACATACACACGCAAACGTCTGTCATCGTCATTTGTTGCATCATAAGTTGCAAGAGCTCGTGTGAAAGATGCATCTACGTGGGAAAGAGATTTCAAGTAAGGTACATTGTGTGTGTGTGTGTAATTTACCGTCCCTGATAGTTTTTAGCGAGGGAGAAAGTTGATTTATTGAATGGACACGAACAAATTTCACGGATGATTGCGACTCGAAAACGAAGACGCAGTTGAATGAACAAAGCGTCGGGACGGGCGAGGGAAAATAGTCGCGCGAATAACAGACGAATTTCTTACAACGGTTCCTAAATTCCACGTATATCTACGTCGAAATGTCCGTTTTTCAGACACAGTCGTAGAAAACAATTTATAATTTTCTCACGACGGCAATCGCGCGCGCGCGCGAGACTAAAAAAGAAATCCGCCAACTATACTCGACAAATCATGAAGCAATCCCTAATCTCCCTGAATCAACATTGATACTCTTGATCCTGTTTTGAAATGTAGAAACGCGGGCATGTACTTCGTATATACTTAAGCGCTTAAGACTACAAGCAAAGTGTTGTAATACGTTACTTCCGGTCAAACATTCATAAACGTTTAAGCGTTGGGAGCCGAGAGTAAGGACACTTTTCAAGTGAATAACAAGACATAACGTCGCGTCGTACCCCGTCTCACCAAAAGTTTTTCAGAGCACTAGAGCAATCGTCATATCGTCATATCGTTCGTCAATATTGTCAATAATGCAATATAAAGCTTTTGGAGGATCATTCTTATTTTGAATTATTAACATTCTATCGAAATTGCGCATAAAGATAAAAGTTAATAATAGCAATAATAATTTTGTGCGTTGTGTGAAATATTCCTCTAAGAATAAAAACATCATAATATAGAGAGTTCAGGAAATAAAGGGAATAATTCCCAAGTATATCTTTCTTTGCTATTGACCGCAATAAAAACTACCATTTTTAAATAATCAGGCAAATGAAGTCTATATATAGAATGTGCATGGCGCCTATATAGCGTTTACGCCGGAAAGAGCTGGAGGGGTGAGTTACAAGGGTGGATGAGTCGTTGCTAGCCAACCCTTTATCAAGATATCGACCAAACACCGCCCTCCGTGAGCATAGTTGACCGTTTAAATCTGAATATCATTACACCAGATATGCACTATGCGCGTTATAGTTACAAATGATCGAAAACCATTAATATATGTAAATTGAAATAATATTATTGTGCAAAATATAAATTCAATTTTTTTAAATATAATCTAAAATGTTTCTACTAAAAAATATATTATTTATCTTTATTTGTATAGTAGCATGTTAGTAATACAGTAAAATAAAATACTTGATTTATTTACAGTAAATTAGAATTGCACGTCGTATATTAACACAAAGAAATGTAACTTTCACCGAACGTAATTATATATATAATATATATATATATATATATATATATATATATATATATCTTTCCTCTCGTCGTGCACACAATGTATAGGAATGTCAATTGAAGCAAAGCCTTTAATCGCGGCGAAAACAATCGTGTAATAATTGCGCGCCTATTCCAATCAAGTCTCAAATGATGTAAAAAGGCTTATGTATAAAGATATATGTAGGCTTTCGACCTCTCTGTATATATTGGCTGACGACCACTTTCTCCAGCAAAGCAAATAGAAATGGACATCGTGGACAGCGACTCGTCTATATGAAAATTGGCCGGCTTTTATCCTTCGCAACAGAATATAGATGACGACAGAAATGTTTTATTAACCCCGACTGCTGTGTAATCCACACGACGATAGAAAGTAATACTAACGCACTCATGCAACGCCATCGTATTATTCTTGCGACGACACGTGTATATCGCCGCACGATCATATCGTAAACGTTTAAACAGAAAAAGTTAATCGAAACCGAGTTGTCGATTTCACCCCTGTTAATCGTAAGGGCGTTGAAATGCAGCTGCCGTATCGTAAGCGCAACGTAAATCCGGCGGAGTCCCACCTGAGGTCTAAATAATTATAGCAGGGAGCAGTATTCTTTTTCACGGCAATTAAGAGGTTTTCGAGAGGGATCCGAACAAGTTGTGAACAGGTGTTAAACTGCTGTTTGTGATCACGAACATATCGATAATCGTCATGCAACTTTGACAACATAATTATGCTCATTACACAAAAATAATGTAAAATAATAATATTGTATATTAAACACGGGGATGATGGTACGAACAAATAAACGTAAATGATAGAGTCAGGATTGTATATATAGTATCATCAGAATCCTCTTCTTTTCACTTGGAAAACCTACTTGAAAAAGAAAAGTTATATTTTCTTATTTTTTACAGAATTAATCGACCAAAACATGGTTGTTGTTATTAGAAACGATAATATGATTTTAAGAATTAATAATAAAACTGATTGTAGAGAGAAAAACTAATTTCAGAATATTTGATAAAATTTTTTAAATCAAAATCTCAAAAATAAAAGAAGCGAGGATGACACTACGTTGCGTCAACTTCAATTATTTCAAAATCGATGACGATAACATTATAATTTGCTTAATTACAGTTAAAAACAATTTCCTTTTTAAATACAAGTTATTTTTCAATATCCTACGACAAGCAACAATGTTTCCAACAAATCAATTTCGAAGACAATCAAAGAAATCCATTCCCGAGACATAAGAAAAAATATCATTGACATATTTATCTCATCAAACATACTCCTTTGAAACATACATTGTATCTTTTTGTGAAAATATACAACTATTTTCTCTTATTGAAGAAAAATCTGTATTCTTCACTTTTGTGAAATATTGCCAATTATTGTACATACAATCTTTTATTTTAAGATTATGACTTTTAAATTTTCGTTTAATGTTCCGTAATTTCATGAAATTGACATTAATCGACATTATAATAATCAAATTCCACCTTTATTTGAAGAAATAAAAACTATATGAATATATCGTGTCTGTAATGTAAGAAAAGTAGGAAAAACAAACATGTTGTCGTTTACACAAATTATGCATTAATATTTGATTACCTGTCACGCTAAGCAATCGACGAGCGCTAACTTGATTAATAATATTAGCGTCTTCATGATGATCATTCGGATGATTTCGTCCATTTTGATCGTTAGATTGATGCTGAAGTGCCCACGAAAATTCCATAGTGACGAAAATGTTTTAATAAACTTGGATCACTCTCAAAAAATTGTCTGGTACGCAAGATTAGAACGACACTTCATTGCTACATAATTATAATGTCGCGAAAAGTTAAATAAATTTACAACATTTAATCTATGAAATAAATATCACTTCGTTTGTATATAATTTGTTCATCAGGTATTTGCATGAATCTTTACATTTTACGTAGCACTTGATAATTTTTCATCCGCGAAAAAATTATACAATAGATTATTCGTTTGTCACAGATCCGCGATAAGATACGACGGTGGAATATTGACGATACTTTTAGATGTAATTGAACGTAAAGCCAGTATCAAATATCTCTTTATCTCTTTAATTGTCTATCGCGAAAATGAGGACGTATAAGGTCGTTTGTTTGTATAGTACTGGTTTTCTAGTTGAGCAACAAAACACAACAGTCCACGGTAGTTGACGACTTAATCACGAGTCTCCAATACCTCCACCATATTCCAAGAGTATAGAGGGGATTTCCTCTTTGACTGCGGAGGGCGGTGCTTATTTCGGACTGAAAGGGGTGGTTACACGCAGCCCCTTTCTTCGATATATGTACTATCGTACGTATAAGACGTCATATGAACTCGAAGATTAATGTTTTCTTATAAATTGCAATTAATGTTTTTCTTATTCACTATAAATTCAAATATTGATATTTAGATCACGCGTACCTATCTATCAATAAACGACCGAATTTGTCATGCACGATATCTGCTTGCAGATATATATTCAAAATGTCCTAATTTTTATATATTACTCAAATAAAATATGGAATAATACCATTAATTCCACTAAATCCATCATAAAAAATTATAAATTGATGAATTGATATAACATTTCAATTTTCGATGAACTGATTTCTTTCATTGATCCAACTATGATGATTGTTATGTGTTCAGTAATATGAAAAAATAAACACTATAATTAAGAAATCATGTTTCCAAATAAAATATAAATATAAAATATATATTTTGTTGAAATTTTTTTTGTCCATGCTTGAATAACTGTGTGGATTTCACGTGGATTGTGTAAGAAATTTTTCAGAAAATTTAACCATCAAGCAAATAAGTGATGAAAAATATCTTATAATTCCGTCACAGTTCAACTGACCGCGACAAAATGAAGGCAAGAAATTGTACCAAAGTTTTTGCCAACTTTTCATAGAAGGAGTGCGGAGAGACAGAAATACCAAAGTCTCTTAGCGAATGTTGAAACTTGAGTCACTATTTGTATTTTAGTTTATTCGGACGTTATTAATTGGAAGTTTTATGAATAAGAACCTATTGTTTTAACTGATTTAATATTGTATTTTAGGATCTGACTTAGTAGTAGGGTTATTTTGGTTTTATTTTATTGTATTTTATTTTATATATACATTGTTTAATTTAACTAATTTATTGTGTTTTAGTATTTGACTTAATGGTAGGGCTATTTTACGTTGGAATTTAGGGATATACTGGCATCTGTGCAAAGTAGACGTTCGGAACTCGGCTATGATAATTTTGTAATTGTACTGCTGGAATTGTAAACCCTTTTCAAAACCGAAAGGCACGAAATAAATATCTATCTATCTATCTATCATAGTGTTTCAAGTCCAGTGTCTGAATCTCTAAATTTAATGTCTGTAACGCGATACGCGTTAAATTACGACAATGCTATTTTTCATTTTTACCAGCAATGCTATTTCGATTGAACAAATACAAGTCTCTTTGTGATACTTATAGATTAACGATGACTTAAACGCATCATCATTCGTGCATATAAAACATTAAACAATTAAAGTAGGGCTTGTAGATCCAATTATTCCATCACAGAATTCTTTCGATAAACACCTGCTGTTCGCAGCACGCCCGTCACTTCTGCATCAAGCTACCAAGCGAGAGAGCGTGAATCCATTTCTCGTCGCGTGCGTAAATGTTCACGGGTGCGTGTAATCGGCATCACGCATTAAGTGCCCGCCCGCGTTGCGTTGTATGAACCCTCCGCTTTATATTACCATTAACCGGGACCGGGCACACCGAACGAGCATTTCCCAGGCTCGGTTTTGATGTCCGCGCGCTATCGGAAAAGGGCGACGGTAGGTAGTGACAGACCGATAATATGCAAATGTTTGCTTCTGGTTAAATGGCCGTTTACTTATTCATCGCGCGCTCTGCCCTGAACACGCTACGTTTATTCTCTGTCACTTCTCGTTCGCGAAAAGAATACGTGTCTTCGTTTTAACGGTTTTAAACCTATTGATGGTTTGCGCCGTCTCGTAAGAGAGCCGGCGATCCCCTGTACACAAAGACGCTTTATTATAACGCGACTTTTAAAGCATATGTGCACGCGGTATGCACGTGTGGTGTGTATCGCCTATGAACGTTGCGTCAAAGATATGTAGAACGAGAGTGATCGGTAATTACAAGCAATGTCGCTGACGACTGATTAATCTCGATACATATTACAGAATTTGCAATGTAAATAAGTAGTACCTGTCACAAGATACAAGGAGATGAAAAAAGAGAAAAATATGAAAATCTGTGACATTGTTACCTCCATCACAAGTACAACTCGCTCGCGACAAATACGCGTTTCCGGCGCTGATATTCTATATACATATTTATATACCTGCACCCAAAAAGATTAACAACAATTATATTTTATGTACGTGCTGTGAAGATAAATATATTGCAAGATATTTTATAATCGTATTATATCATTCGATATCATCAGCCTCTGTGACATTTATACTCGTAAATACAAGGTTATCTAATTAATTCATATATACCTAACAGGATCTTTTTTAAAAATATGCTGTTTAACTTTATCACATGATCACGCGTAGCTATATTACAATTACGGAAATCTGCGAGGTCGCGCTAGCAACTATAAACAATTCATTATGCCTTACAGTGCTAATGGAATTTGCATACAACCGGCATTGTCGGTTCTTCGTGCTGATTCAATTGTTCACTTCATCTCTCGTCAGATTCTTATCGGAATTACAGATAGTACAGCCTTTTTTCCGCAATATCTGATTTACTGCAATGTAAAAAGAATATTCACATATTTAAATTTATTATGCTGAAGTTGTGTGGATTAGAATCAATAAATAGTGCGCTTTACTTTTGTCAATAGTGATTACAAGTAGGAGACAAAGCTGCAAACTGTGACGTTATAGATAAACCATCTGTAATTGATTTAGAATCTCAGAGGAATATAAATTAGCGAATAACGACGGGTGATGAACAAGTTAACAGTTGTATAATATGCAAATTTTAGTTTATTTTGGAACAGTTTTATATATAAAAAAAAACGTTATTATTCTTGAAGAAACTATTTTATTCGACATACCAATAGAAATAAAAACATGCATTATAAATGTAGCATTTTACAGCGTTATTTTTATTCTTTGTGTAAAACTATTTCAAAAAAGATTAAACAATGCAGAACATTTCTTTTATATTCGCTAGACATATTACATAATTATTATTATTAATTAAACTGCGTCTGCGCACATCGCGCAAGTTTCGTGCGCGCAATTATCATGATCCAATTTCAGACCAGTATACAATGGAGCAATTAACCGATGTAAGTGTCAAAATGATTTATGATACCTGACTACATGCGAAACGTCGACAACGAGAATAAATAAGAAAAGGAGAAATATATGAAATTTTTCTTTGCGATCAAAATTTTTCAATGGCCATTCAGCTCGACTATGCTTTACGGACCTTACGGTAAATCGTATATAATATAGATATCAATATCATTATAGTTAATGTCGCTGCGATTATCAGAGGTATCTGTGTATTACACGCGCGCATAAAAGCCATGATTTCTGAAGTACCTACTACTCTCTCGACTCGCGACTCGCGTACTCGCGCATCGGTTCAAGGAGAATCTGGAAGGATAATAGTAAAAGTATGCAGCTGGTGCGCTTTAGCGACCCAAACTCACATAAAACGCCTCCAGTATTCGGATCTTTTAATTCACAATTAACATCTACAAAACTTTTACATCGATTTCCTTCTTTGTTCGCATAAACATCATTTTGGCGTATCAACGCCAAACTTTAAACATTTTACTCTTTACTTTGACTAAACATGTTAATAAATATAAATGTATGAGTGAAAACAAATTACAAAGATGTCAAAAAGATTTGTCGTGAAAAAGACGTCCGGTTTTTTTTAAACAAATCTTGATATCAATATATATTCCGGTGCACTTTACACTACAGTCCCTGGTGTTCCTATTAATGATTGTTTTTGAATGGTCTATTTGATGCATGCGTTCCGCACATAAGTTTACCGCGACAACCAAAATTAGATACCTACCTCGACGACGATGCAAATTATCTAAAGTTTCACTTTAAATTTGTACACTGTGAATTGTTATATATACGTTAGCCACACCTATACCTTTCACCTGCTGACACGTTAGCTTGCGCGTGAACAAGCTTGCTCGATACATCCTGATATTTACTCGATTGTGCTCGGAAACCCGCGAACTGTAAAGCAATGAGATATTATGAAACATATTTTGCTGCATCATGAAAATACGTATCCAAGAAGTTAAGCAAATTGAAAAAAGCAAATCAGAGAATTATTTATCAATAAATTAATGATTTTTTAATACGTAACTTCGGAAATAAATTCGATATTTATTATCACCACGAACGATAAAGATTATTATTTGCGTCCGGAATTCTCGCGTGTGCTCGTGCATTTAACCCAAACGTCTGACCTCATCCACACATCGCTCATCCGTGACACGCTCGCCTACGAACGTAAATGTTATTGCCAAAGCAATAAATATGGTAATGTGTCTAACGTGGGCGTGCGTACGTACATATATATGCACGCGGAATAAAACAGACGTGTCCGAGCGTTCAGATCGCCTAGAAGACTATATTGGTTCGCGCATATATACGTATATACATATATATATTGTAAATCGGCCTGTATTCCAGGGAGGAGAAAAAAGGACCGAGAACGAGGACGAGCGAGAAAAGTTAGCGTGACTCGAGCGGAAGACACGACATCGGGACATCAGCGAAAAACGGCCGCGAGCCGGGGCCATGTTTCTCCCGTAATAGCCACGTTCCACGGTTCCCTACCTCATCGTGATCGTGAGCATGTTGCACCGTGTCTTATTGTATGTCACTGATATCCAGCTCGAAGCGTATCGTTGTGTTACCGTATAATAGCAGTCTCCTTGGAGAATTCGCAAGCATCGTCTTCGGGATCGATAAACTCGCGGAATTTTTCCAGAAGATCGGAATATATATATTTCCAACTTTTACGAGACATAAATTGAATAGAAAATCGGCCTCGCTACTTTTACGAATATCGTTTTATGATTTGTACATATATACTTTACTTTGTTTACTGGCTTTATTAAGCGTTACAGGTTATACGGCAGTTATACGTCAAACGAGTAACGTGTAACGAATAATTTAATTAAATATCATAATCTTCATAGCACAATACAGAGAGAAAAGTCGCTTGATTCCCACAGTGATATACGCCCCCTGAACTTTAGCTCGTGGAATTCATCGGCTTTCACTAGTTGCGCCACTTTACGATGATACAAATATAAGCATTTTGATCGCAATTCATAATTATAATTAAACATAAAAGCTCCGTAAACGAATTATTAATAAAATAAATTACAAATAGATGGGTTCTCCATATCTTATGGATAAATCTAATAATTTTCTCAACGTCCCTAAATTTCTTCTTCGAAAATCGTTGGAAAATTAAAATATTCATTTGATAAATTACGTATATAATCTGCTGATATATGCCATGCGCTTTCCATTGCTAGAAATCTCAAAAATAGACAGATCGTCCAATTATTGCGATTTACCACCACAACGGTTCAGACCTTTTTCTATATATTACTTAAACGATGTTCACTGTAGCGCTTAAAGGTCATTTACGAGCAGAATTAAAAGAAAAAAATGCTAATAGAAAGGATTATCGCTTCCTCCGGTTTTTGTGCCCAGCCCGGTTCTTATATGTAGAACGTTTGTACGTTGAACGTCGGCAACGGCAGCTCGCAAGTCGCAAAGTAGTCCATACATCCTCTCTCTTGCATTATAAACAATCTCCCATGAAAATCTAGAGCAGCCAGTGTAGTAAAGTCCGCGAGACGAACGTATGAGCATATAATAGCGAGGACCATTACCCGTTACAAATGAAGAACATTGTCGTGATTCGAACTTGCAATAGGTCAAATCAATTTAATTACTAATTTGTACATCTAATCTGCTCTCAGTCAAGGAAAATGCCCGAAAGCAGATCGTTAATTAGAAACGTTCATTACGTAACTCCTGATTTACGAATTCTAGAAAAGGAATCTCGTGGAAATACAATTTGTCGGGATTATTATACCTAAACTTTTTCGTTAATTGCTATGATTTCATGCTCGATAAAACTTTCAAACTATCGGGATTCAGCTTTCGCTTTTGGTGAACGAGCATGTTTGCAAAAACGGTATATATTGGCACTAATTATTGAGGAAAATCGTTTAAAAAATTGTACTCGCATTCAAGTCTCTACAAAAAAGTGCAACCAAGTTTATTAAAAAATTAAATTGCAAATATAAAAAATTAAAATATTTAAAATACCATTAGTGTCACATTAATAACGTCAGTATTAACAGAAAAATATTAATAATAATATATTTATGATAATAGCTGTATGCCATACGCATTCTTCGTTTCGTGATAGGTACCTGAAGAAAATAATATGTAAGCGATCGCGTATCGTGAGGTCTACCAGAATCAAAGGGTCTTGCCATCGATTAAACAAATCGCCCCATTATGCCTGGGACACGTGCCTATATGTTTACGATGTTCGCGATATGTTTACTTTCCCTTTTTAAGCACCGCTAAAAGACCTGTGCCGCATAACGTTGTACATTTTACGGTTTTTACATAAACGTACGTAATTTAATGTACATGATTTTGACTATACTGATGTAATTGTAAATAAAATAGTTGATAAAAATAAATTCTCTCTAAAATATCAAGATATTATTTATACTGATGTGTATTGAGTTTCTATTAAATATTTATAATTTTTAATTTTGTCTTTAATATTATCTATATCTTATCTATGCATACAATTTTCTCATATTTTTTATTAATATTGTTAATCCATTTGGCCATTTAATTAATTTTGTTAAATTATATTTTACATCAATTTTATTTATAAAGATTTTATATAGATAATGCAAAACTCCATGCGCATGCTTTCTAATTTCTTTTTCATTTTTCTCGGAAAAAGAAACACTTGTTAAATTAAAATTTAATTTAAAATAATATGACAACTTTTTTAAAGACATTCATGTGAATTGTGAAGATTGTAGGTACAACGACGGGGATTGTACGACGCTTCAGCAACAATATACTTCAACAGAGGCAAGAATAACCTTAGCTCAGTAAATAGCCTCTCCTACTTGACGTTGCAAGAAGAGCGCGCATGCTCGAGCTTTTCGCGAAAGGCGGATCCGCGAAGCTTTTCATCGACCAATGTGCTTTCGTGGGTGGCATAGGACGTCCTACGGCTTGCGCGTTACTTTCCTGAACGGCCATGCTATACGCGATGAAATCCCATAATTCATCCGCCGCGCCGGCCGCGGGCTTCAACCATCACCGATAAGCTCGCGGCGATCGAACTCGGGTTTCATTATCGTTTTATTTAAGCTCGTTGCGAGCCCGCTCGTAGTCCAAAATAAATTTTAGGTCGCGATCGATGCGGCAAAACCCGGCGGCGAGACGAGACTGCGAATCTTCTCGATACAATTGCGAGCACGTGCAATGAAGGATAAAAGCCGCGAGCGAACTCGACCGAGCAAAAAGCACGAGTTTCAATATTTCTGTCAGTCTTTCCAAAAAGAGTATATCGCATCACGCACAGTATAAAATTGTGTCATCCGAAACTGTCGGATAAAAAACCTATGATCTATGAGTTTTCAAGACAAACATTGCGAAAACCTTGCGCGTTGCCTCGTTGGAGCGTAAGTAGCAAGATAGTATAAGTATAGTAAATTGGTTCTCCTGACAACACACCGTTTGTTGCAATTTGTGCCTGCTATTATTATATCGAGAGCAATAAGCTACAACTTATAAACCACTCGTTATACTATTTATAAACGGATCCGATGAAATTGGAGCACTGTCTCCATTGTTTCTCATTCCGGAGTTCTCTCCGAAATGCAAGCTAAAACAATAAAACAATACAATCTATACTCTGTCAGAGAGAGAGAGAGAGAGAGAGAGAGAGAGAGAGAGAGAGAGAGAGAGAGAGAGAGAGAGAGAGAGAGAAACTTGGCAAACGAAATTACACGTGCTTGATTAATATTAATGTTATAATGTAAGGGATTAGAATTAATTATTTATCACCGTATGACGGCACTTAACGAACGTGTTACGTCATACGCTTTGCCCGCTCGAAAAAAAATGAAAAATTAAACATTTCGAAACGCACGAATGAAATCACGTCGCGTTCCACATCTTTCTAGTCAATGACGCGTTTTATCACGTACGTGTATGTACACGCAAGCGTGTACTACACACGTGAACACGTTGTCATTAAATAACTCATTTAACGTCTACGTTACCCCGTAACAGCCTCCGAGAGCAGAGTACTTCTCATCAACCTTTTTGTTGAACGACGCGCTATTCTCATTCCATTTAAAAGATAAACATTTAACACAACAAAAGAGACGTGGCTCTCGAGGGATGAAAGAAGCGCAGCGCGGCGCGCGGGTCCGAAACGAGAGAAATGTTGTTAGCGTCGGTAGAATAGAGTAATAGACAGGTGACTCAAAAAGTGAATGCATAGTAGCGGTACGTTGCCCGTCTCGCGGTATAGGTTACCGTGAATTATCAAGCCATTAATTCCAAATAAACGGAAAAGCCCGTTCACCACGCGACTTTCACTATCTGTCCGCGGAAAGAACAGTGTGGAATTGTTAGTATAACAGCTGGAGGATAACGTCTCGCAAGAGAGAAAGAACGAAGGACCTACGTCGTGTATGTTATACGTAGAACCGTAGAACGGTCGAATCCTCGTTTAATGACAACTATATAATATTATGAAAAGAATCGCATGGAATCATATGGACGTCTCATGGAAAATACTCGGTTGTTTATAAATCTTTTAAACATTTTTATTTTTGTTTTCTTCTCTACGTAATCTCTATCACGATTAAACGTAAAACTCGGCCTGGCAAATCGGTGCCGCCGCTTTGAGGGTACTACAAGTTTTCTCGAGCCACCGAC